>JAAGKR010012690.1:1800-15392 GCA_011419295.1 Clarias macrocephalus
GTTTCCTTCTGGCTCCTCCCTTTTAGTTATGATGTCATAGTTAGTCCTGCCGGAGTCCCTGCTTGCACTCTGCACTAATATACATTCACCTTATACATTGTTTGACTGTGACCAGACCTAACTGCCATCTCTCCTTTCCCTCTCTCTCTCTCTGTCTCTCTGTCGAGCTATACATGTTTGCTCCTGAGTTGCCAGTGATCCAGACCCCTCTGCCCTCTGGACCCATCTAACCCATTCTGGAGTCCTGCTTCTGGTTGGAGATCTCGTCGCATGGATGCCCCGTGTGGTCTGCCTGGATTCGTGTGGTGGCTGGGATGGTTTCCATGAAGACTGTCCTATCATCGATTGATGCAAACAGCTGTTCTCTGGGGACTTGTGACTTGTGACATTTTCTACAGTCTACCTGAGCCTCCAGAAACAAACTGGACTCCGTTAAATTTAAACACATCTCCTGTTATACTGAATTTCCAGTCTTACACATTATTATGCTGATCAATCCCTGCTATCCGTTATCACCCAGATGAGGATGGGTTCCCTGCTGAGTCTGGTTCCTCTCAAGGTTTCTTCCTATTACCATCTCAGGGAGTTTTTCCTTGCCACCTTCACCCTCGGCTCGTTCATCAGGGACCATCTGATAATTCTGATTCACACACACTCACATCTCATACAACCTTAATTCTTTTGCTTTGCGACAATGTCAATTGTTAAAAGCACTATACAAATCAAATTGAATTGACTAGAAAATTTTGCTGATGTGAAATATCTTGCTTGGTTTGGCGTCTGCAGGTGTAACTGTTGTAACTACACTCAGTGTGACTGATGGCTTCACCTGTGCATTGAGGTCAGAGTGCAAGAAAGAAGCCGGTCAAATCTTCACAATCTCTTGCAGATTTCCTGATAAAACAAACAACAGTACAATTCTAAATTATAATGCAGCCTAGCCACAGCTTCCTGGGAAGAGAAAGTTTTCAAAATAAAAGTCATACATCACAGCAGTCGAACAGCAACTGTTGTAGAATGAACATCCACCACAGAAATGATTATTGATTGGTGAAGTAACTAGTCCACCATTAGGACAATTTCACCTCAACATGAGTTAATGTGTTAGAGCAAAATAAATAAAGTTGTGACGTAACCAAAACGTAGGATGCTGTTGTCATATGTATTAACACATGCGCATTCAGAAGCAGAGCAATCAGGCTGACATTGTTTATTCAAGTGCATGTGGATAAAAGCATTGAGCTGAAAACACTAAGTCACATTGGTTTATATACTATTGTTTCTACTTTGTGTGTGATTTACCACAAGGCAGCATAAAAACAAAACTCTATGTTTTGACAGCTTTGATTGGTTATTCTGTATATCATGTGACGTAGAAACAACGTTTTGGTCACTGCACTGCTGTTTACCACCCTTTTAGACTGTGAAATGCTCATGAGAATCAGCTGATAATTTGAAATTTTATCACCACGAGGACAGAATGTGTTCGTGAAACTGTGAGTCAAGATAAGGAGCTTGTGGTTTAGTCCGCACCCTACAATCACTCACACCGTGGAGATGAAAACTTTGTATAAAGCATTAAGTCAAGATGTAAATATTAAGAATGAAAAACATTAACAAGGTGGTTTGATATTAAACTTTTTACATTTTTTTATTTAAACAATCTTTTCATAGGTCGCACCCAAAGAAGACTTGCAAAGTCAAAGCAGACTGAAACTAAAGCTCAAGACACATACTGGTCTTTGGCTTTACTGATTTCAGCACTGACATCCTATCCTGACTTTACACATGATGGCCAGTGAAGATCTTGATGTAAAAGCAGCAATACAGGCCTCAGGAGAGTCTACAATAAATGAAGCAACTAAAAAAGCTCAAGAACATGTTGATGCGTTGTTTAATGTCTCACTTAATATTGCTGTAACTGGAGAATCAGAAACAGGAAAGTCATCATTTGTCAATGCAATCAGAGGGCTGAAAGATGAAAGAGCAGCTGAAACTGGAGTCACTGAAACCACAAATGAGCGAAAATGTCACGATCATCCCACAATGTGAAGCTTTGGGATTTGCCAGGAATTGGATCCACACAATTTAAGGCTAAGCAATATTTAAAAAATGTTTCGTTTGACAGGTATCATCATCATCTCATCAGAGAGATTAAAAGAAAATGACATCATGTTGGCCAAAGAGATAAAAAAAACTGAAAAAGCTCTTTTACTTTATTAGCTCTAAGATAGACAACAAAATAGACAATGATCTCACTGGTGCTCAATGGTGCCGGGTTTAGGAACTGTTGCAGCTGGAGTGATCTCTTTTGGATGTACATATAATCTCTTAAAGAATGGAAATGAATGAAAGATCTTGAAAATGCTGCAGTCACAGTGCTGACGGAAGCAGGGTTAGAGTGAGAATCAACAAAACAACCATCAATGTGGTCTTCAAACAAGCTCAGACTTGACAACATTCAAACTATTCCCCCCAAAATATTGAAATATTTCCCTTAAAGGAACAGCACAGGACATACAGTAATTCATACAGTAATGAATAGTTATACAGGTCCACTCCAAATTTATGGACATCACTAATTACTGAGTTAGCTGACCGATATAATAACTGTCATAATGACATGCAAGCACATAATTACAGCATCTACATGGCAATGAAATGAATTCTAGTGGGAGTTAGTAGATCATATTTTTAGAGGTCCAAGATTACGTCAAATAATTTTTATTAAGTTAAACTAAGCCTTAAGCCAATAATTAATTATTATTAGTAGTAATGTGTTGGACAAGATTGTAAATTAATTCGCCCTTGTATGTCTCTTTTTTTCTTTTTCACCTTCTCCATCTCTTTTCTTTCTCCTTTAATCTTGACTGATTAAAACATTTTTTTTTTTTGGTCAAAGCAAAACGAACAGTATGCAGGTTAACACCGTAATGGGTAAACAGAGCATGTGTGTAACACAGCGTGACATACCTTTGCATTCTCTATTGGTTGTGTGAAACAGTTAAACCAATGTTAGCCACATGTCAAGGAGAAACAGACCAACCCTCTTTTTTATTTCTTTTTGCTCTTGAGATTTTGTCTTTTAGCAGTTTCTTGGCCATGTCTTCTTGACCTCACAGTGCTGACACCTGTGCATGAACACGCCCCGTGTTGTTGAGTGGCTAAAATATTGTTGTGTGGCCACTGAGCCATTTGGTTTCGCTATGCCTGAACATTCCTCACACAGAAAGCCAACAGACCACGAGGGATATTCACTGAAGCAAATTGGAATTGATATCTGAACAATTTAAAGCATCCCACTTACAGACAAAACTGTTAAGATACATGATTGGTTTTACATCTAACACAATAAGTTCTACTCTTATCAGCTTCATAGAAATCAAATAAATGACTATAGGTCTCCCCCGCGTGATCACTCTCCATTCACGATTTCAACTTTCTTTGATCGATGGCTGATCGGACACACCACTCACACACACTCTTCACTCTCCTGTCGTATGGAAAGAGACCCTGAAGCATTCAGGCCTCACATCCAGACTGTGTGTAATGGAAATATCACATTTTAATGATGTATTAATTTGTAATTGTGCTGTAGATTATAGAAGCTTTAAACTTGTTTGCCGAAGCTTAGAAACACGAGGCCGAGAAAAGAACAGAAACAACCTAATTGTAGTTGTCCCTGAATAAATGATAAGGTCTGGACATCTGGTCTGGGTCAGATAAAGAGTCGTGAGTTTGAATGTAGGAACTTCATGTACGGGGCGTTGATTATGTTAGCAGAGATGTTTGTGTATAAAATGGGACGCTGAGAGAAAGAGATCACCTTCCTCCATGCTGCAGCTGTTTGCTGTGTGAGACTCTGGTCCTTCTGCAGAAGCCTGAAATAAATCCTTTGTGACTTTGCTCTTACCCAGTGTATGAATTACTTGTCTTTATAATATTTACAGAATTTCCACCACACAGTGTAACAGCTTTTTTTCCACAAGCCCACTGGACACACACACACACACACACACACACACACACACACACACACACACACACACACACACACACACACACTTTATCGCTCAGATTAACTCGACTACCTCAAAACATTGACATTTAGGCATTTGGCAGACATTGAGACTGGACTGATAAATCAACACTATCAAACTATTGTACACACCATCCTGTAAACGCTCTTTTGAACAATATTCATCAATTGCTAATTCCCACTAACTATTTTAATCCTTGCTGCTACTTACTGAATGTTTACTGTTTCTCCTCCCACTGCCTCAAATCTCCACCTCAACACCACAGAGTATTGTAATGTCATGGTGCCGCGTTGTCACTTTGTCGTTCTTGTTTTCACATTTGCACGTGAACTTTATGTTGTCTCTTTTGTACAAAAACGTCGACAGTTCTCCGTTAACTTAAAATGTAAATCTGTCTTGTCTCAGTTAGCCAGCTAATACGTTTTCTTAGTTAACTAGTTAGTTTCTGTTAATTTATGTTGTATGTGGCACCTTGGTCCTGGAGGAACGTTGTTTTGTTTCACTGTGTCCTAAACTGTATATGGTTGAAGGGACAAACTTGACTTGACTTTTATTTACTACTCTTTTTGTTTTTACGTATCTATATTTCTATATACTCACTTTCTACTTCATTAGGAAAACCTGTACAAGTGAACATTTATACTTTTATCTAACCAACCAAGTATGTGGCAGCTGCGCAATAAATATATTCATGCAGATACAAATCAGGAGCTTCAGTTAATGTGCACGTCAAACATCAGAACAAAGAAAAAGGCTGATCATAGCTTCGATGATGCCAACAGAAAAGCTTTGAGTATTCCAGAAACTGCTGAGCTCCTGAGACACACAGACAGACGCACAGACAGACAGACAGACAGACGCACAGACAGACAGACAAACAGGCAGACAGGCAGAAACAGTCTCAAAGAGTTTCCACATTCCACAGCATGTTGTGGAAACAAATCATAATTAGATCTCAAAGGGAATAGCAAATTACAATACAGAGGGTGGTGAGATCAGCTGAGCGCATCATCCACACCGAGCTCCCTGACCTGCACTCGATCTACAGCAAGCGGTGCTGGACCAAGGCCAGGAAGATCATGAAGGACCTCAGTCACCCCAGCAATGGACTGTTCTCTCTGTTCAATTTAATTCAATTCAATTATTAAATTGAACAGAGAGAATAGTCGCATGACAGGTCAAGTTTTACACAAGCAAAAGAAGTAAGTTTATATGAAATGTGTGTGTATGAATCAAAATGATAAGATTGTCCCTGATGGTAATAGGAAGAAACATTGAGAGGAACCGGACTCAACAGGGAACCCATCCTCATCTGGGTGATGACGGAGAGCAGCGATTGATCTGCACTCATACTGTTTTTATGGTTATATTTCTTATACTTAATCCGAAGGATAATATTAAATCTAAAGTGTGACCTGCTTTATGAGTGGGTCCTACTACACACTGATTTACTCCTACTGAGTCCAGTATGGACAAGAATGCTGTTCTCAGAGGGTCTTCTGGATTCTCAAAATGAATATTAAAGTCTCCAGCAATTAACGCTTTATCTACAGAAACAACAAGGTTCGAGATGAAATCTGCAAATTCACAGAGAAACTCCGAGTACGGCCCTGGGGGTCTGTAAATGATGATTAGCGGATCGACTGAGCTGACTTTATGTTACTATAGAGAACTTCAAATGCATTAAATTTAAAACTGTGTTTTTGTACGAGAGAAAGATTATTGTTATAAATAACTGCGACACCTCCTCCTCTACCAGTTAGCCGAGGCTGGTGTATGTAGCTGTATCCAGGAGGACTCGCTTCATTTAGAGCTACATACTCGTCCTGTTTAATCCAGGTTTCTGTTAAACATAATATATCAAACTCCTGATCTGTGATAGTTTCATTAATAATAACTGCTTTAGATGCGAGAGATCTAATATTTAACAGTCCTAGCTTCAGATCAGAGGTGCGGCTGCACATTCAGTGTGATCTGAGTTTGTTGTATCTATGTTAATTAAATTACTAAAACAGACTTTCTGAGTCTTTCTAAATGTATGTTTATGTTTAGCTCGGGGAACACACACAGTCTCCATATGATGAACCCTGAGTGATGACTCTATGCAGCTAGCAGGCGGTTGGTGTAGCCTGTCTGTCTGCTCCCTGGCCTTGGCTCTGGATTGTCACCGATTAACTAGGCCTCTTCTGAGACTATGTGCTATACTGCAAAAAATGAGAGCAGCACCTTCTCGAGTGGGATGGACACCGTCCCGCCCTAACAGGCCAGTTTTGCCCTCAAAGGTCTTCCAATTGTCTATGAAGCCCACGTTGTTTTCGGAGCACCACCTGGACATCCAGCGGTTCAGCAACCATAACCTGCTGTAAGCTATGTCGCCACGTCTCATTGGGATGGGACCAAAGCAAACTACTTCTTCGGACATCGCCTTCGCTATTTTAAACACCTCTGTAAAGTTACTAACCTCTGACTGACGAAGGAGTATATCATTAGCTCCAGCATGTACCACTATCTTGGAGAACCTATGCTGACCTAGAGCCCTAAGATTACCTGATATGTCTGGTGCTCTGGCTCCCGGGATACACCTGACCACTGCCGCTGGTGCCCCTAAAGGCCTAGCTAATTTCACGTGCCTCAGTATAGAGTCTCCTATAACCAGAGCTCTTTCAGGTTTCTCAGCGGGTGCATCAATGAGGAGAGTGAACCTGTTGGACACGTGAAGCGCAGAAGAGGTGTGCTCCGGTGGGCTAGCCTTAGCGTTAGCTTTGGCTGAACAAGTATGCCGCCGAGTCGTCACCCAGTCGCCCCGCTGTGAGGGCTCTGGGGGATGATTATCTTCACCTGTGGCACCCAGGCATTCCGCTACAGGAATAACGCTGCTCTCGCGCTCTCTAACCCTCTCTAAAGTCTGGATGCGCTCCTCTAATGCTAATATCTTCTCCATCACGGTGCTAACTAACACACACCTATCACAAATAAAGTTATCACTAATGACGGAGGAAGAATGTCTAAACATCCTGCACTCCACACACTGAGCGAGCTGAATGGTAGACATAATAACGTACCTTTGTGCCGGAGTTGTGATTATTTGCTGATGGATTCGCTTGTTGTTGGTCAGATGATATGCGCATTCTCCCAAAAAGCGCAAAAAAATGGATAAGGTCCAGTAGTATTAAAGCGTAAAAACTAGTTTGCTATTTAGTAAAAATGGGAAAAATATATAATTATAAAAATTAAACAAAATATAATCTAAAACGCTGTTACAAACAGACGAGGAACTAACGCGGGAACAATACGAAAAACAGGAAGCTACGTCACCCAACAGGAAGAACACTTCGTGATCTTGGGTGAGCACTGCACCCAGGTCAATGTTGCTGGCGTCCGTCTGCACCTTGAAGGGGCATTCAAAGTCTGGGGTTGTGAAAACTGGGGTGTCTTGAAGAGCTGTTCTCAGATCCTCAAAGACTGACATTCAGAAGTCCATACCCATTTGGCTCCTTTCTTCTTCAGAGTGTGTCAAGGAGCAGCACGCTCTGAGAAGAAGGGGATGAAACGGTGGTACCAACCAGCCAAAACTAGGAAGCGCTGTAGGTCTTTCAGGTTGCAGGGAATGGGGTAAGTTCTTATGGCTGCCACCTTGGCTTCTTCGGTTTTTATGCCTTCAGCAGATAAAATGTGTCCCAGAAAGGAGAGGGATGTTTGACAAAGTTTGCATTTTTTTAGGTTGAGTGTGAGACCAGCAGCTTCGAGGAGAGTAAATATTTGTCGGAGGTGGTTAACGTGAGAAGTGGTGTCCTTTGAGTAAACAATGATGTCGTCAATGTAAACAAAGCAATACTTTCCTATGGTTTCTGCCAAAACTGAAGTCATAGACCTCTGAAAAGTTGCTCCTGCATTTTTCAGGCCAAAGGGAAGATGGAGGAACTCGTATTGGTTGTTCTTCGTGATGAACGCCGTTTTAGGAAGGCTGTCTGGATGCATCTCCACCCACTACGCAGGTCTAATGAGCTGAACACGGCAGCCCCGTAGAGTGACTTCAAGATTTCGTGGACCTGGGGCATAGGGAAGCCATCCAGTGGTGTTTTGCTGTTGAGGGGTCTAAAGTCCACACAAAAACGCCCACCATCTTTTTTTCCCACCAGCACGACCGGGGCAGCCCACGGTGAGGTGGATGGTCTAATAATCCCTGCGTCCAGCATCTTGGCGACCTTATCCTCTACAATCTGCTGCTTGTGGACAGGGACAAGGTAAGCCCTTTTCCTGATGGGCCTTTCATCTGTGGTGTAGATGTGGTGGGTTATGGCCTTGGTATGGCCGATTTGGTCAGTACATACGGTTGTCCACTCTAACAACAGTTCCTGCAGCTAATACTTGTATTCTTCTGACAGGGCGACATTACTGACCAGGCTGGAGATGGCTGAGCTGGTGACATCAGACACTTATGGAAGCGGATTGGCTATATAAAGGGAGACCTGGCCATGAGTGGAGGTACAGAGCGAGAAATATTCATCTTCTCTATCTGGTATAGTGTAGGAGTGCTGGCTAAAAATTAATCTGTATGCCTGCCTCCGTCAATAAATCTAGCCCTAACACACAGGGGAAGGTAAGATTGCGATCTTTCATGATAAAAATGAAAAAAAATGAAAAAAACTAACCTCAGATTCCACTCCTTGCAAGGAGCATTGGGCATGTAATTTGCCTATTGCAGCCTGTACCAAGCCAATGGCCTTTTTCGACTGGTTTCTTTATCCTTTTCCACAGCTTCTCGGTTATGAGGGAGAAGGTGTTGCCTGTGTCAATGACAGCTGTACAGGACACGTGATTTAAGGTAAGCTGTACCATCCACAGGGAAGGGCTGGCCTGGGCGATGCTGAGGCTGCTGGGTCTTTAGCACTCCTTCATCTGCTTTGGCCGCGTTAAAATCTCTCTCCACCAGTGTTCCAATTCGCACCAGCTCACTGGTGTTGGTCACCATGCTCCGCAGCAGACTGGTAATGCGAGGATTACAGTTCCTCAGTGTCGCTTGCACAATCTCCCTCTCCATCATCCCTGGTTTCCACCTCAGACAGAGAGCACGATATTGAAAAGCAAAGTCCCTTATGCTCTCGTCGGGATGCTGCTTTCAGCAGCTGTAGCTGGGCCAGCACCACCTGTAGGTCGCGGATCTGCTTCTCCAAGGCCTCCATCTCGAAATCCGCAGAGTGCAGCTCCAATGTATCCTAACCTGCACTCAGAAGCAGACACACAACCAACATGGTGTTTTAAAAACTGACATAATCGGTGTGAAAAAACATAGGCAAACTTGTGATAGTCGGGCTAACGAGCTAGCGATGCTAATGGGATAGCCGGCTAGATGCGGGTGCGCTGCAAGACAAATTAAAACTAATGATATAACAGGAGTTTCGAGTGAATATATTTTCACTCTTCGTAAGAGGACAAAAAGTTAGAACATCACTGTGGATTAAGCTGGAAAAGTGGTCAGTCTGCCGGAGCTCAGAAAAAAAGCAGCGTCTCTCTCGTCCAACACTACACTACTCACTATGTATATGAATGCCTGTATATGAACAGACTGTGTAAGGCTGCCGGGACACTGCAGTCAATGCATTTAACTATTTGTACAGTATCATTCCACAATCATGAGTTGTAACAACTGTCAGTCACAGCAAGAGTGAAATAAAGTAAATATAATGTATATGAAATCTTTTAATTTAGCAGTTATTAAACCAATAATTAAGAAGTCTGACCTCGACCCCTGTCAGCTGTCTAATTACAGGCCAATATCAAACCCTCCCCCCCCGCCCCCCTTATCTCTAAGATTCTGGAAAAGATACTAGCGGAGCAGCTATGTTCATATTCAATTTAATTCCATTCAATTTTATTTGTATAGCGCTTTTAACAGATTTCATTGTCGCAAAGCAGCTTTACATAATCAAAAGAATTATTTAAGTTTGTATGAAATGTGAATGTGTATGAATCAAAAAATGGTCAGATAGCCCCTGATAAGCAAGCCGAGGGCGACAGTGGCAAGGAAAATCTCCCTGAGATGGCAGTAGGAAAAAACCTTGAGAGGAACCAGACTCAACATGGAACCTATCCTCATTTGGGTGAAACAGAAAGCAGGAATTGATCTGCATTCATACTGTGTGTTAGGTGGCAGGCAGTTCAGTATAACAGTGGTTAATAGATGTTAATTGATGTTAATATGGAGTCCAGGTAGTTATTGTAGGCTCAGGTAGACTTGTATGAAATTCCAGTCCTGAACTATCATGCGTCTGTAGCCAAGTCCGCATAGGAACGGCCGTGAACATCATGCGTCTTCCTAGTAGAGTGAAACTGTCCCCAGACATTGGACACATGCCAAAGAGACACAAGGGACATCCATGTGACGAGATCTCCAACCAGAAGCGGTGCACCAGGATGAGTCAGGCAGGTCAAGAGGGCAGAGGGAGTCGGGATCAATGGCAGCTCAGGAACAACATCTGTAGCACAACAGAGAGAGGGAAAGAGAGAGAGGGAAAGAGACCAGAAGACGAGAGATAACAGTTATGTATGGTCACATAATGTATAAGGTGAATGTATATTTAGTGTAGAGTGCAAGCAGGGACTCCGGCAGGACTAACTATAATAGCATAACTAAAAGGGAGAGCCAGAAGGAAACACAGACATGAGGGTTCCCTGAGATGTAAAGCAACCAATCACCTCACCGTCAACAAACCTGAGTGATCAATGAGAGTCGGGAAGACAGCATCTAAACATACCAGTTCACCATAATACTCTACGTCCATGAGTCCCCCAGATCTGCTCTTTTACCTAAGGCAAATCTACTTAGAAAATGCTTGGTTAAATAAATAGGTTTTTAGTCTAGACTTAAAAACTGAGACTGTGTCTGAGTCCCGAACACTATTTGGAAGGCTATTCCATAACTTTGGAGCTTTGTAAGAAAAATCTCTGCCCCCTGCTGTAGTTTTTATAATGGTGGTACTGACAAGCAGCCTGCATCTTTCACTCAGATACTGCGGTGCGAGACCATTTAATGCTTCATATGTCCATAAAAGATAAGTTAGGGGTGACATGCTCATATCTTCTGGTTCTAGTGAGGGCTCTGGCTGCTGCATTCTGAACTAACTGAAGCTTGTTTATGCACCTAGTTGAACAACCAGACAGTAAAGCGTTGCAATAGTCCAACCTTATAATAAAAGCATGAACTAGTTTTTCTGCATTGTTTAGTGGCAATATTTCTGAGGTGAAAGAATGCTATCCTGGTGATATTGTCTACATGAGCTTAAAATGAAAGACTAGAATCTATAATCACACAAACGTCTTTTACTGTTGCACTAGGTAGAACAGAAAGGCTCTTATATCCTTTACACATTCCTCAACTTTAGCAAGCTGGTTTCTCTCATCTGGTTTTGCTGAGACGTATAACTGTGTGTTGTCAGCATGACAGTGAAAGTTAAGTTAATGTCATGCTTACGGATTATGTTGCCCAAACGAAGCATGTAAAGGGAAAAAAGCAGTGGGCCTAAAACTGAACCCTGTGGGACACCAAACTCCACTAGAGAACATGCAGAATAATTACCATTTAAATCTACATACTGATAACAATCAGTCAAATAGGATCTGAGCCAGGAGAGGGCCTATGATCCGCCATGCCTAGTTCGATCAAAGGATCCAGGCTGCTTGTCAGTACCACGTATTATGAAAACTACAGCAAGGGGCAGAGCTTTTTTTACAAAGCCCAAAAAAATTGTGGAATAGCCTTCAAAAAAGTATTCAGGACTCAGACACAGACTCAGTGTTTAAGTCTAGACTAAAAACCTATTTATTTAACCAAACATTTTTGTAAATAGATTTGTCTTAAGTAAAGGACCAGATCTGGGGGACTCATGGATGTAGAGTATTATGGTGAACTAGTATGTTTAGATGCTGTCTTCCCCACTCTCATTGATCACTCAGGTTTGTTGACGGTGAGGTAATTGGTTGCTTTACATCTCAGTTCCCCCTCATGTCTGTGTTTCTTTCTGGCTCCTCCCTTTTAGTGATGATGTCATAGTTAGTCCTGCCGGAGTCCCTGCTTGCACTCTACACTAAATATACATTCACCTTATACATTATGTGACCATACATAACTGTTACTCTCCTCTTCGGCTCTCCCCTTTCCTGTTCTCTCCCCTCTCTCTCTTCCCTTTTCACCCACGACAAGGATCATCGTATCCGGACCGCTTCCCACATTCCAGCGAGGAATCGAGAGGTTCAGTAGATTGTTCGCTTTTAATGAATGGTTACAGTCTTGGTGTCAACAACAGAGATTACCCTTTGTTGTTAACTGGAATGTTTTCTGGGAGCGTCCTAGGCTCTACCACACCGATGGCCTGCACCCTAGCAGAGTTGGAGCAGCAGTCCTCTCAGACAACATCTCCAGGACACTACGAACCATCTGACTGGCGGTGGGTCGTGTCTTAGATTCCAAACATAATAGCCACATTACAACTCACCATACTGATAGACGCTCACACATAGCTTGTCCTATAGAAACTGTGTCTGTTCCCCGAATAGTGAGAAAAAAGAATCAATTTGTTAAAATCGCTCGAAACAATCTAATATCTATAAAACCAGAAAAAGGACAAATAAGTAATCAAAATATACCTCTAAAGTTTGGGCTTCTCAACATCAGATCCCTAGCGCCTAAAGCACTGATTTTTAATGAAATTATCTCAGATTGCTGTCTTGACGCACTCTGCCTTACTGAAACCTGGCTCAGACCAAATGAATATATTGGTTTAAATGAGTCTACTCCATCAGGATATTTCTATAAGCACGAACCCCGTCAAACTGGTCGTGGTGGTGGTGTCGCAACTATCTACAGTAATGTTATCACTGTTACTCAGAAAACAAGGCTCAAGTTCAACTCGTTTGAAGTGCTTATCATTAATGTTGCACTCAGCAAAATACATAATAAACCCTTGCTACATTTTGTTCTGGCCACCGTGTACAGACCCCCGGGGCCATATGTCGATTTTCTTAAAGAGTTTGGACATCTGCTATCAGACCTATTGGTTAACTCTGTCAAAGTGCTGATAGTAGGAGACTTTAACATTCATGTAGACGATGCTAACGATGCTTTAGCACTCGCATTTATGGATTTGCTAAATTCCTTTGGGGTTAAACAAAATATAAATAGACCAACTCACCGCTTTAATCATACGCTAGATTTAATTATATCCCATGGTATAGATGTCTCTAATATAGACATTCTACCTCAAAGTGATGATATCACAGATCATCATCTCTTAGTATATACTCTACCTGTAGAACATCGTAGCTGTGCCTCCCCACGTTATCAATTCAGTAGAAATATTAATCCGACTACTAAAGACAGATTCACAAGTAAACTGCCGGATCTGTCCCAATTTCTAAATGCAGACGATCTAGATGAAGTGACTAGCAGCATGGGCACCATTTTTACCAGTACATTAGACACTGTTGCTCCCATTAGAATAAAAAAGTCAGAGATAAAACACTTGCACCATGGTATAATAGTCACACTCGCGCCCT
>JAAGKR010012691.1:0-15823 GCA_011419295.1 Clarias macrocephalus
GATGCAGCTGGACATGGAGCTGGTGCCCCGGGCCTGGAGGACCCACCCCTCACCCCTCACCCCTCTGTCTAAACTGTAGTTTAGTACAAATGCAAAATCAAACTCACAGACATGCTGTCCTACTGAATATTGTGCAGACATTCACAGTGTAGCAACACTCCTGCTCATGTGAAATTTTAATTAAATTCCAAGTTAATCATTAGCTAGTTCAGCACATTTTGTGTGTTTCTGAATACTACACTAAAAAAGCCGACCCTGTTAGTCATTTAAGAGCAAAATGCAGCAAAGAAGCTCAAATTAATTAAATCTTTGTACTTTGTGGTTGTTTTGTAAAGTCAAAATGGCTAAAACAGGCACTGGAGTATAGGGGCGTCGTACGACTAACATCTGAAGCTCCCTACAGGCAATGTATCCGCGCTCGTCTAAAGTCACTTACACACTGGTCAGATTTCATCTCAGGGACAGAAAAAGTGCACATTGCTATGTCGAGTTGAAACTCCTGGTCTTACAACACCAAGGATACCGAAGATGGCCGACAGAGCGAGAGTCAAAACATTTGCATTATCATATGAAAATGTAATTATCTTTTTATCATATACTTATCCAGAGCAACTTACAACAAGTGCTTTGAAGTTTCTGTCATTGGATAGATCCTTACACTGGGTTACTAACTATAAGTATCATCAGTCAAACCCTCTTGGGAAGAGACAGTAGGAGAAACGTCTGATTAAACTCTCTAAAATCCATCAGCAGGAGGTCGATCTCACAGGACTGTGACAGATTCAGTAGAACATGCTAGGAGAAAGAAAATATCTCCTTATTAGCTCACTTTGAAGAATTTCTGCATTCATGCCAGCTCGCTTCCTGCATGAGATTTTTGATTTCTGAACTTTGCTTTGTAAGCAGCATCATACGTACTGTACTGTACCATTGTGTCAATCACAGGTCTACGTTTAGAGGACCTCCATCATATCATATAGTCTGACACCAAGACACACTCCGATACAGACGGAGATTAAAAAGAAAGAAGAGCGCTGACTGATAAAGAGCAGTGTTGGGGGACGTTACTTTTTAAAGTACCTAATTACATTGCAAAATTACCGTCATTAAAAAGTAATCTGTTACATTCCTTTCTGATAAAGTAACTAGTTCGAGGACTTTTCCACTGCAGAAAATGAAAACTCCTTTGTGCTTGTTTTAGTCAAGACCTTTATAATCATTCTACCATCATCACTGAGTGAAGTTTGGCCCATAATCTGTTCACTACTGATACCGGTGTCGCGCGGTGTCGCGCGGTGGCCGTAAGTACGGTTCATCATGATTCACCGCCAGTTCCGGCGCTGTGATCAGGTTTCCATCTTTCCGCGTGTTGGGGACCTTGCAGAACTTTGCGGAACGTCGGTCGCTCACTTGACACAATGAGTCAAACCACATACTCAATCAGCCATTGCTCACGATCCCGCATAACGCTGCATAAGTACACCTGGATCATTCATAAATCAGAGAACACCGAATTCAACACAATTTGTTGCATATTAACATAAAGTAGCATTAGTCTTTCGAGTCGACTCATAGTTATACTTTTATCTCATATAGCGGTGAGATACAGGTATAACAGCAGGAAGAACGGGAGGGCAGGGACACACTAACAGAATCACTGCTTTCTGGCTCGCGGATTACATAAATTGTCTGAATAACGAATGACATTTGTGAAAATATAACCAGATAACTGAGTACTTACATGGAGGACCTAACGCGTTAGATTACTGATTACATCAAAAAAAGTAATCCAAGTACTCCAACGTTACTTTGTAAGGCGTTACACCCAACACTGATGAAGAGTAAACCTCTACTGGGACTCATCGTGATCATCTCCGGTTTTTAAAGCGCGTTAAAGCGTGTTGTGCTGTAGAAAGCAGGACAGCAGTGAAGTTTAACTGCCGACTCTGTAAAAGAGCATTAATATGTGTTACAGACACTCAGTGGAGATGAAGAGTGAGTCAGGAGATGAGATAAGATTTTATTTTATTTTTTTTACGTTCAGCATCTTATTTAATCTTCATTATGGAATTTATAAAATATCAAGGCCTCCATCATTATGCCGTGGCTATGTTGCCATGACATATTTGAGAGCTGCTTAAACGTCATAAGCATGAATGTCACATGTACCAAGGACTCGTACAATACGAGAGAAATGCTTCCTTATAACACGACACTGAGAGCCATCGACACCTCCATCACTCACTCGAGCAAGACGCCGTTTCATTATTAACAGTATAACCACGTAGCTACTTGCATTAAATATCAAACGAGACACTCGGTCCTCATTAACTGACCCTACATTCTTTTTCTCTTTTCTCTAAATGCTTCACATGTGGTTGAAATTCACCCGTAAAACAAGAAATCATTCCAAACACTTGGAACTGATATGTGCTTAAGTAAATATTTTATTCAATCCGCCATTGCTCACGATCCTGTGTTTTACCTCTGAGTGCTACCAGGACCGCGTTGTCTTACAAAAGTGTTTTTAAAAAGTGCACCTGAATCATTCATAAATCAGAGAACACAGAACTCAACACAATTTGTTGCATATTAACATAATTCAGCATCAATCTTTCTAGTCGACTTCATACACTCTCATATAGCGGTACCTCGGCGTACGAATTTACTCGAAGATGAGCTCTTAAAGCGAAATGTTGTTATGGCGAAACACATTGTTCCAGAGGAAATAATGTAAATGCAGATAATCTGTTCCAGCCACCCAAAAATATTACTAATATTACACATTTTTATAATCATATTTCTGCATATTTACACGAAACCTCACTTAACCTTATGATTCCTCTCGGCATCGGCTGCTTTAAAAACCAAACTGAAAGCGGCTCCCTGTTCTTCATGCTTCATGTTCTTCCTTGCTAACACTCGTGGGACCCGCGGTGCTGCGTCTTCACAAAATCTTGTGAAAAACAAAAAAAAAATTCAATTTGCTTCGCTTGGCTAAACAATGATCATTAAACAAGTCAGTTTTTAATCCATTATGAATAATTTTATAAACCAATTATTTTACAACTATTAAATGGTCTTAAAATGTAAAAAAAAAAAAAAAAATTAATTGTGTAATACTCTTGTTTTTTGAGAGTATTTCTTCTTTTTTCCGTCTTGGTGAGTTAGTACCACCCAGTAGACTGGAGTATGGAGCAGATGTTTGGCAGGGAAAAACTGCTTTACATGACATTTAAACCAACAGCACATGTTACTTCGATATTTCAATATTCAATACTTTTAGTAGGTTTTAAAACTTCAAAATGTATTTATTAGACAACAAATGTTTATCCTTTAAATTAAATGTTTGTCCGATTGAACCAATTTGAAATTGTCAGGAGTAATCATTTACATTAACAGCATTTGGCAGATGCACTTATCCAGAGCAACTTACACTTTATCTCAGTGTGTTTTAGTCTGAACCTGGGACTGGGAGGTCAGTAGCACCTGCCCCATCATCAAATATTGAATAGTATTTTTTAATAAACAAAATTGCCAGTTTTCCCATGATTTACAGCTCATGCTGTTGGTCAGGGGTCGCTCAGTGGTTAAGGCACTGGGAGGTCCCAGGTTCAAACCCCATGACCACCAAGTTGCCACTGTTGGGCCCTTGAGCGAGGCCCTTAACCCTCAACTGTGCAGATGTACAATGAGATAAAAATGTAAGTCGCTCTGGATAAGGTTGTTCGCCAAACGCCTAAATGTAAACATATGTAAATGTAAAAACAATGTAAATGCACAAATCAGCACTACAGCCTCTAAACACGTCATAAATATTCCCAGATACAAACGTTTTAACTAAATTTAAAGCTCGTTTACAGATTTCATGTGACTGAGAATATACATTAGTATTGTTAAAGATTAAATAGTGCGTTTGTGAGACCCTGGCCACCGAATCCTCTTCCTTTTTAATAGTGAGCCTTTTTAAAAATTCACAAATCACACGGCGAGGAAAAGCATGGCTGACACTTTTGTTTTTCACACACCGAGGCCTCGAGTGCTCTTTGTCTCCTTTTGCCTTAATGCGACGTGAAAGATGCAGCAAAAAGGCTTCTCCAAGTTAAATGGACTGTTAGATCAAACGAGAGCCTCAAGGGCATTTCACCTCAGCCGTGTTTACAAAAAGCTTCAACCCCTCGCCCCCCCACGCCCCCCCACGCCCCCCCCCCCCCATCCCCCTCGTACTGTAGAGTTAATGGAGCATGACGGAGCTCCATTGTTTTGTTGAATGGGACGTTTTTGACATGCTAACGGGGTTGGCTAATCAGCTCTACCTGCTCCTAATCTAGCAGGTGTAGATCTTTACTGTCAAGCAAACAGACGTTTTGGATCATAAATATCTCATCTCGAAAGAATTTATAACAAAACTCTCGAAGGCACTCGGAGTGCGTTTCAACTGATGCAGCCTCAGTGTTGGCGTGATAAAAGAACACGAGACGATTATATCCAGACCTTTGTGTTCGCGGGAGTTTTTTATTTGTTTGTTTATTTATTTATTTATTTTGCTTTGAAAACATGTAAGGAGAAAACTTGTCATCACATACCTATAACCCTTTTGTTCGTTTAGACCCTGCAGTGCAGTTGTTTGGATCAGTGGTCCATCTTCTCCAATCAGAACAAAACCTATGACGTTGATGGAAGGAGTCTCCAGTGTCAGTGCTTTGTCACAGTCAGCTGTTATTAATTTTTATTACATCTTCATCCAAGTAATTCAAACTTTCAAAAACAACCTATTAGCGGCGGTGTTCCAGCATCCGTAATGTTACCAAACTTTTGAACTTTTTAAAAGATTAGATGCGACTATGAAAAGGTTAAAAGTGTGAATCATTAGTAAATTCAGGAATTCATTTATAAGACCTGGGTATTTGCTGTGGTCTAAGGTGAATAAAACACTTCAGAACATGCTGTTAGACACAAATAATCCACCTTCAGTTAATACACAGATTGTGTGGCGTTTTATTCCTTACGCACAGTATTCCGTAACTTAGGATCTTTACACAAAACAAGGAAGTAAAGTGAGAGCCGCTGATGGACTTTTTTTTTTTAACTAAGACTCCAGACTGTCACATATTGGCCTCATTAACCAGTAAGAAGTAAAAACTAAGGATTTAAGGTCACCTTGTCTAGCCAGGAAATGACAAAGCAGTATAAACTGTCAAAACGGGGGAAAATGATTATATTATTAATGCGCATAAGGGAATCTTCGTCCCAGCATGCACTCACCCTGACTTTTATCCCATAATTTGTTCTTGCAATAAGTCCAGTGGTGGTATTATTTCCTGACCCCTTTGAATGTCTGTTAAATTTCATTGTCAGGTATAGTTCATGGAGCTAATTATTCGTCACTGCCTTTCACAGCTGCTCACCAGGCCTCCGCTTTCTCCTGACCGTTTCCATTTTTGTGTTTTGTCAGGTCTGATCAGCAACGCAAAAAAACAGAGCCTCGTGTCAAAGCTGTCAAAGTTTGTGAGTCTGCGGATGTGTAATGTAACGTAACGTAAGACGTGCCGTGGTCAGGAGGTTGGTTCATCTCAAGTGATGAACAAATGACCTGCTGGTGCGAAGTGAAAGGAGGAAAGGAGTGAAGGGAAACTGTGGATGGTAACATTTAGAGAAAATTGTTCAGAATATAAATACAAATTTCATTTTAAACTAAAACACATTTTTCTTGTGAGTGATGTCAGCACGAGTGAGGATAATCATTATTGTAAATATAATCAAAACTGATTGTTTTAATTATATTAACAACCAAAACATAACATTTAGCAAATAAAAACACAATTGCCATATAAGAATCACAGATGAGAAATCGCAAAAGTAGATCAGATAAAGATGAAGTTTTTGTCTTAAAACGGCTCCAGCGCGTTAAAATTCACTTAAACCACTTCAGTGCTGTTATTTCAGGCCAGTCAAGTTCTTCCACACCAAACTCGCTCATCCATGTCTTTATGCACCATGCTTTGTGCACTGGTCATGTTGGAACAGGAAGAGGTCGTCCCCAAACGGTTCCCACAAAGTTGGGAGCATGAAATTGTCCAAAATGTCTTGGTATGATGAAGCATTAAGAGTTCCTTTCACTGGAAGTAAGGGGCCGAGTCCACTGACTGAAAAACAACCCCACACCAGTTCCAACGTGACTGCGCACCAGTGCACAAAGCAAGATCCATAAAGACACGGATGAGAGAGTCTGGCGTGGAAAAACTTGACTGGCCTGCACAGAGTCCTGACTTTAACCCGATAGAACACCTTTGGGATGAATTAGAGCGGAGACTGCGAGCCAGGACGTCTCGTCCAACAAGAATGGTCAAAAACTCCCATGAACACACTCCTAAACCTTGTGGAAAGCCTTGACAGAAGAGTTGAAGCTGTTATAGCTGCACAATAAATAGGATAGTTAGATAGTCAAGTTTATATGCTTGTAAATGCAGGCGAGCGAATACTTTTGGCATTTTAGTATATACAGTCATGCGACTTGAACGAGACCAGTCAGATTGGAATACATGTAAGTTTTTGCGTTCGTGCACGTGTACAGTACGGCGCTTACATCATCGGTCAGCACCCGCAGCTTGGGAATTTCATTTCCGGGGTGGAGGACAGCAGAGGACGTCATCAAGGGACGGACAGAGACAACAGTGATTTTGGAGATATTTGGGGCAATGTGTCTATCTAAGCAAAACTGAGATAATTTCACTGAGCCAAGACGTAGTGACGTTTCAGCTCACACGTGCAGTTTCAGAGCACAGATGCATTTACGTTAGAGTCACTTGTAGACACAGACAGAGCTGGTAGGAACAAGTTATTACATTTACTTGAATAACTTTTTTTTACTGCACCATACGTTTTACTTTTACTTGAGTAGATTTGTGAAGAAGAAACCTTCTCCATGTGAAGTAAAAAAGATCCTTTAACATCATAATTGTGTTACATTGTGCATTACTTTAAAAGAATTTGTCTTGGCACCTTCGAAAAATCTGTTTCTTTTTTTATGCTCAATATATTTCTGATATAAATTTACTTAGAATCCACCTCAACTCACTGATAACAAGCATCATATTTTTCTATGGATAAAAAATGACAGGAACTGAAACTGGTTTGTCTAAAGGGTCCGTTGTTATTAGGGATTATATGGCGAATCCTTAAAATATTTTTGTGTTTAAGTATCAGAAATAGTATTAAAGAATTACCAGACCATAGTTATTCAAAGAGGCATTGAAGAACCCTTTTGAAGGGCGTAGACATAGACGTAGACTTTTGCACCATTTCTTTCTTAATAACAGAGATGAATAAATAAAGCTACACTTTTTCAATCTTCTCAAGGTGACATTCTTTCATTCAGATGAAGGACATTGAGTGTATTCAAAACCTATTAAAAAAAAAAAAAACCTTTAGCCTCTGTGTCTATTCAGATAATAAAATGAAATAAAGTCGTGGATACAATGGCGTTTGTGATGAATTAGAACAAAAGTTGTTTTTTTTAATTATATATTTTTTTCCTCAATAATGTCTTGAGTCTTTGGTACTAAGCGATAAAGTTGCATACTTTGCATACTTGTGTTCTTAATTTAAAACTCACCTTCATTTCATTTCAAAACATTTCACATCATAAACGTCTCAAGAAAAGAATATTTTTACGAATATATTGATGGGAGGAAATTGAATGTGAAGATCAAAAGATGTGCGGCTGATGTGTATAAAATTGATGCCTAAATTAAAATCATCAACCAAAAAAAAAAAAAAACATGAAAATAAAAACGAATGCATAGGATTTGTTTTTCAGTGCAAATGAAAACAAATGAAGCGCAGGTCACGTAAACCAATTCATTATGTTTAAAAGAGAAATACTGTGTGAAAATGAAGGTAGAGCTCATGTGGAAATAAAACTACACCGGCACAACATGAGAGAAACACGTGAAGCGTAACATGATGTGTTGAATCTATCCATGAGTATCGATTTCACACGTGAATCACATGACTCATGATTCAGTAAAGGTGAATTAGGGCGTAACGTTTCTGTAGTGTTAATGCTGAAACCCCTGTGTTTGGAATAACGGGATTCGTTTTCCGTATTCTCTTTCAAGTTCTGTAGCATGGAATAACAAATGTGCATGAACGAGAAGCACGAAGACGAGGAAGCAGAAGTGGTGAGATTTATTCATTTTAGGAGGAGGAGGAAAAAAGACACAGGGGTTATTTGTACAATACGCAGAAAAATGGACCTGATCAGGATACAATCCCTGACAGGGTCTCTCTGTCTCTGTCTCTCTCTCACACACACACATCATACTCATAATTTATTCTTACCAGGTATGTTCAAGTCAAACCGGGACTTGTGAATCAAGGTGTAAAAGTCAAAGGTCCCGCTTTGATTTGAACATTAACGATGCAAAGTAAGCTTCTCACCTAACAGCAGAGCCATGGTGAAGCATGGTGTTGGCGGCATCATGTCATGGTTCTACGTCTCTTCAGCTGGAACTGCAGCTCTAGTCAGGCTAGTGCAAGAAGGAATCTGGGATATCATGGTGAAACCGTTAACAAAATAGTCCTAACTTTTGTGCTCGGTTGCAACAGTACAAATGTTTTGGGATTTTTTTTTGGTAGGCTACAAAGCAACTGAAAAGACGTACTATTTAAAGAATAGTATTTTTTAAGAATAGATTTTTTTTAAATAGCAAACCTCAACTGAGGTGTAGAGACATTTTAATCAGTTTACTTTATTAAAGACATGTTTTTTTCAATACGATATAGTGACTTCAACTGTGCTCTACCAAAAGGTTGATCAGACCGTTATAGGGGTTAAACCAAACAATATTACTTCATCTCAGAGAAACTTTAGATGAAATAGTTTTCGAATTTTGGCTGCTGTTTATGTTATAGTAGACTGACCAACACAGTGCACTCAACTTTATAATAAACTTTATTTATTATGGAAGTTTCCCAGAATATATGGAAAAAAAAAAAAAAAAGAACCTGCAGCTAAGTTGAGTTTGTTATTACGTTTATTACGTTCTATGTAAGATTACACGGCTCTCGATAAACAGATTCAGTCTGTTGATAAAACCTGTCATAATGAGACAATCGTCCCTGCGAAATGTATTTCTGACTGCACCAGGCAAGTATATTGATCCTTTACATGTGATATACTGTAGAATCTATAAAACACACACACACACACACACACACACACACACACACACAGTAGAGTTGGAGATTCACGCCTATAGATATTATCCATCTGGTTTCCAAGGACGGAGCAGGTTGAATTCTATAAGGCTATGAAGTTATGGGTATAAAGTGTGAATTACTAAAAAAAAAAATAATAATAATAATAAAAAACACCTTACCCTTTTAAAATGAGAACCTTTTGAACTAAAGAGCGAGGGTGAAACTTCTATTCGCCCTTGCTTTCCTTTTTTTTTTTTTTTTTTTACATTTGTATTGAATGCTAGCTGAGATAAAGCTGAATTCTCCCAAAAAAAAGAAAAAATAAATAAAAAAAAAAGAAAGAAATGCATGTAAAGAGGTCAGAGCAATCAATAAAACAAGTCAAAGAGAATCCTTGGAGCTGGGATGAAAGCACATTTTGTTTCTACTTATTCGTTGTACTTTCTGGCTTCCGTGAAGAAAAAAGTCATTGTGTTGCATGAGTGCAAAAAAAAATAAAAAAATAAAAAAGTCAAAGCAAGTGAAAGGAATTTTGAAATTAATGTTTTTTTTTTTCTGTCCTCATATGAAGCGAGGTGAAAAGCTACAAAAGATCAGACGTGTTCGCAAAAGAGAAAAAAACCCACCTCCATTTAATTTGTGCCATAGAGCGAGTTGTTAACGCCGTTAACTTTAAACCCGCCGTCGATAACGGTGACGCGAATCCGCCGGTCTGAAGAGAAACACGCATCGGCCTCGCAATACTGCTCACGATCGATTTTACTCATGTTTGTAAGATCAGTCAATATTCTTTGACTCACAGATAAATAAAAAAAAAAAACACAAGCATACACACGTTTTTTTCTGTTTGTTAATATTTTTAATATTTACATATTTTTTCTTATAAAACAAAAAGAAAAACAGAGGACGCCACGTACCATCTCTCGCTCCTGTGAGATTTCCGCAAGAAAAATATCGTTAATCTAACAAACAGTGTCCGCAAAAATAAAGCTCGTTTAGCAAGCTAAGTGGAACCTGGCAGTGCTATAGATACACTAGATACAAAAAAATAATAATATTTTGTGATTTTGGTGTAAGAATAGCATCTCAGTCAACAAAAATACAATCGACCTCGAGACATCAGTACCGACGTCTGTCCTGCTAAAGTGTAATACTTTCTACTTCTTCATCTTCTTCATCCCCGAGAGCCTTGATGGTGACTAAAAATGTTTCCTATTTGCTCTACGATGCAGTGCATGAGTACAAAAGTGCAAATGAACTGTTCTATCGCACTATTAGCTCTGTTAGAGATCTTCAGCTTTTAATATCACAGCAGCTTTCAAAGGCAAAAAACAAATAAAATTTAAAAAAACACTCGCTTCACATGGGACACTTTTTTTTCTTTTCCCCCTGCTGATATCTTGGAGTCCAAACACGTCTACGATGTAGAAGGATGGATGAAAATAGACGCTCAGAGCTTGTTTCTGTTTGTTTGTTTGTTTGGTTCGTCACCCGGGAAAAGAACTCAGGGAGGGCGAGTGATCGTCGTGTGATAGCACCTCAATGACCGGACACGGCTTTGGCTGGGGAAAAAAAAACACATGAACACACAATTAAGAGTTCAAAATAAATACAAACACCTCCACACACACACACACACACACACACACACACACACACACACACACACACACATTAAGAACAGCTTGTATTTTAAAAAGTACATACACAAAACAGAAAAGAAAGAAATATCAAGAAGAAGAAAAATAAGAAAAGAGATGAAAAATGACAAAAAGAAGGTACATAGAAATATATAGAAATGATAAAATCAGGAAATTGGATATACACAGGGAAAAAATGGATGGTAGGAAAATTATAAAACATTCTCTATCGCAGAGTTTCTCAAAGTCATTACTGCGGTGCGGATCCGGACTCCACGGCAGGTCAACAACGCGGCCCCGCCCACACTTCAAATTAGGAATACAATAATACAATGTAAAAAAGAATATGTTTCCCAGTTTTAAACGAAATATGTAATACTTCTTAATAATTAGTTTGTTTTGTTGTCTACCTGGAGATAAGGTAAGGTCGGCTAACGGGCGCCCATTCCAAATTAGCGAATTATATATTGTTCACAGGCAACAATTTGCAGGCAAACGGTGCCATTACTTTTGCACTAACTTGGATCATATTTTGAATGTCTCTGACATCTGAATGTAAGTTGCTTTAAAGTTAGAGTTGCTTTGTATTAAGAATCTGATTGCAGTCAAACAGGAGAATCCCTCCATTAGGTTTGAATCTACTTTGTCCCAGACGGCCTTAAGCCTTAATGTAAATTGCCTGGAAGTTATAAAAAGCCATTTGATTCTCACAGACTGTTCCGGACCGTTTCACATTGACTAGTCATCAGATTCTTACCTTTGAATATTAGGATTGAGAAGCCCTTCTATATTGGCTACTAATTAAAGTGTCATACCTACTTTCACCACAAGAGGCATCATTTTCTCTTTAGCCCTTGATGATGATGGAGCAAAATGTTAACATATTCATCATCAGGCTAACGAGGAAGACCAGGAGAGGAAGGAAAATATTTTGAGGTCAGATTTTAGAAATCAAATATAATAAAAAATCTTATCATCTCATCTTATCTTATATCTTAAATAATAAATACATAAAATATATAAATACGAGGTCTGTTTGATTTGGCAGGTAGAGATACGCGACATTCCAGAACGAGACTCGGAGACGTCTGAGCTAAAATTTTCACAAGTTTTGTAAGTTTTTTTGTTGCAAATGAAAAATTAGGTAGCAAATGAAGGTCTGATTTTTCAGATGTGAAAGAGAGAGAAAGAAAGAGAGAGACATGAAGCGCGCGCGCGCGAGAGAGAGAGAGAGAGAGAAAGAGAACAGATCCGCGTCTGTCTGTGTGACGGCGTCTAGACGAGAAGGAACGCTACCTTACTGTACGGAGGGAGACAAAAGTTCTCATCCCTCGCTCTGTCTGCAGCGTCACAGTGAAAAAGAGAATCCAGTTAAACAACGCTCACGCACATGATCACACACACACACACACACACACACACACACACACACACACACACACACACACACTCTCTCTCTCTCTCTCATCATCAACCAGTACATCACTGATATACATTTACTCCATGCATACATACACACATGCAGTGTGTGTGTGTGTGTGATATTCGTACATTATGTGGTGTGTGTGAATTCATGTGTGGTGTGTGTGTGTGTGTTTGTGTGTGCGTGTGAGAGAGAGAGATGTGTGATGTATATGTGGATTTGTGTGTGTGTGTGAATTTGATGCGTGTTGTGTGTGCAGTGTTTCTGAATTTGATGTGTCCATTTGATGTGAATGTAGTGTGTGTGTGTGTGTGTGTGTGTGTGTGTGTGTGTGTGTGTGTGTGTGTGTGTGAATTGGATCTGTGTGTTTGGATGTGTGTGTGTCCAGAATAGTGGCTGCAAGCAGAAAGTCACGAACGCTGGTGTTAATCAGAGCGTCCGAAGGGTCACGTTACATTTTACAGGAGTGAGAAAAGAAGAAGGGAAAGAAAGAAACGTGTCCATAAAAATCTAAACAACACAAAAAAGAGAGAAAAGAAGGAGAGATCATGGGGGGGGGGGGGTGAAAAAGAAAAGATAAAAAGCAAGTAAAAATTGAAAAGAAGATGAAAGAATGAAAAGAGAAACCCTCTTAAGCGCTGTAATTCAAGAGCGTCTTATAGATTACTATAATACATCTTTATCTAAACTCAACATTCTCTGATTAACTTGCTTTGTGCACACGCACACACATACACACACACACGCGCACACACACAGATGCAGAGAAACAGGAAGCGGTGTGTGTTTGCTAGCGGCAGCGTCTGTACACTGTAACACCGCATACATCACTCCGTGTTCCTCGCTCTCTCTCAGCGCTCCTGGAGCTCCACAGATGGTGAAGCAACTGGTGTTTGGCAGCGAGAAGAGCGAGAACATGGAGAAGAACGAGGTGTGGAACCCGGAGGAACCTGCAGGTCTTTGTTAATTTCACACAATCGACAAAAGACGGCGTTTGTTTGTGCTTCACAAAAGACCGTTTACAGACAATTCACACACTGCTCCTGCTCCAGATGTGGAGACATCTGGCTGCATGTGTGTGTGTGAGTGTGTGTGTGAGAACAATCATGCAGGCGACAAAGCAGCAACACACACACGCGCGCATGCATGTCAAGGAAACAATTAGCAGAAGCGGACCAGTAGTGAGCAGGTTAGTATCTTACTTTTGTTTGCTCTCATTAGACAAAGGTGTAGTGAAATCCATTGCTTAGAGGAGGAGGAGGAGGAGGAGGAGGAGGAGGAGGAGGAGGCTGAGGGGAGGAGTCAACAGGAGCGACAGCAGAAGGAGGGAGAGGAGGTGGAGGAGGAGGAGGAGGAGGTGGAGGAGGAAGCATGGTAGGACTGTTAACCTGTGGAGAAACTACACACGAGCAGACACCAAGACAGAGAAGGATTAATCATAAAACACACACACACACACACACACACACACACAATGATTATATTGTTACTTCAATTATCAGGTTACAATGGCACCTGGAAGTGGGCGGGGCTTTTTTTACGGAGCGATGCTGAAGTTGGAAGCAGGATAAATGGCCAAGCGTAAGGATCTGAGTGACTTTGACACACTGTGTTGTCTAGACGACTTGTGATCAGAACTTGCAGAATGTTCTCCGTCTACCGTGGACAGGACCTACGAAAAAGTCCTCCAAGGAAGGAGAACCGGTGAACCAGAGACGAGGTCGTGGATCACTGGTCAACGGGGGTCACTGTTGCACGTTTGTAGTGAAGCCGGGCCTGAAGTGTAGTCCGATCCGATCCAATCTAGTGGAAGAGCTACTGTAGGACAAACTGCTGAAAAAGTGAACACATGTCCTGATGGAAAGAGTTCAGAACACATGACAGTTTGTTGTGTATGGAGGAGCTGCGTAGCTGCAGACCGGTCAGGGTTCCCATACTGGCGCGTGTCCTCCACCAGAAGCTCCTACGATGCTCACATGAGTATCACAATGGACCACAGAACAGTGGCAGAAGATGGTCTGGTCTGATGGACCGTGTTTTCCTCTACATCATGACTGATGCTAAGTGGGGAAGAAGGCGAGCGGGCGGAGGCAGTGTGATCTGACACACTGTTCAGGAACCGTTTGAGGAACATGATAACCTGATCTCAATCTGATGGAGTGTCTGTAGGATGTGCTGGGGAAACACGTCTGATCCTTGGAGTCTCCACCTCACAACTTACAGGACTAGAAAGGATCTGCTACTGACGGCTTGGTGTCAGATGCCTTCAGGGCTCTAGTGGAGACCAGGCCTCAAAGGATGGCAAAAATGTTGTGGTGGCAAAAAGGGGAGGTTCTCACTATCAGGTGTGTGATGATAACGTTACAGCTGACTGGGGTGTGTGTGGTGTCACTCTTTATTTCCATTTTCTTTCCTTTTCCTGTCTCCCACTTTCTCTCCGTCCGTCCCTGTACCGGCCTGCTGTCTAGCGGATATCGGTTTACCACGTGATCTTCTCCTCGGATGTAATAAATCCTGGCGTCTGATGCTTTAACAGCGAGTGATGCTCTGAGTGTTGATGAGATGTTTAGTGCAGGATCTTGAGGCGGTGCTTTCTGCAGGTGTATCCATCAGGAAGTCAACTCGTTTGGACTAAAGAGTACTCGAGGGCCAGGCGTCCGTCTAAGAGCTGTGTGTGTGTGTGTGTGTGTGTGTGTGTGTGTGTGTGTGTGTGTGTGTGTGTGACTGCAACACAAGGTCGCTCTATTAATCAGAAATGTCAAAGAGCGATGCGTGAACATAGCGCGTGCGTGCTGGAACCACGACGCTCGGAGACAAGTGGACACTTAGCGTGAGTGAAGAGGGGGGCGTCTGTGGATGGAGACGGAGCCGCAGAGGGAGCGAGGGGGTTATTTATTTACCTGCCACCTGCTTGCTCTTGACTGAAGCCTCGGAGGCCAGAGCGTAGGACATGGTGATGATCCTCTCCTGATCCTGAAGAGCCGAGTCCGGGTCCGACAGCATCAGATTCTCCACACCCGGAATGTTCTGCACGCTGTTGAACACACAAATGCACACACACACACGCGCGCACACACACACACACACACACACACACACACACACACACACACACACACACACACAAGGGTCAATTCAAATTGAACTGCTTTGGGATAACCCTTCATCGCTTATTAAACGCACTCGTGGGATTTTAAGCCTTATGTTGTTTTTGTTTTTTTGACATTTAGGGAAAATGAATACAAGTTTATTTCCTACAAACTTACAAAAGAGAACACATAAAGAATGAAAATGTTTTCCTACAGGAATAAAGAAATAGCGAGAGAGAGCGAGAGAGCGAGAGAGAGAGAGAGAGGGAGAGAGAGACAGAGAGAGAGAGACAGAGAGAGACAGAGAGAGAGAGGGAGAGAGAGAGAGAGAGAGACAGAGAGAGAGACAGAGAGAGACAGAGAGACAGAGAGAGAGAGACAGAGAGAGGGAGAGAGAGAGAGAGAGAGAGAGAGAGAGAGACAGAGAGAGAGAGAGAGAGAGAGAGAGAGAGAGAGACAGAGAGAGA
>JAAGKR010012692.1:398-15822 GCA_011419295.1 Clarias macrocephalus
ATGGCCCCGAGGAACGGTCTTGGATCCCGGCCCGGTTCATTCTCGACCCCGAGCTTATACGGGACTACCGTCGTCGGGTATCCTCCACCCCAGGACCATCAGGAGCCGGTCCTGGACGGGGGGGTACTGTCATGCGCACTCAAACCGACCGGCACTAGGACCCGGAAGTAGTACGGTCGCGATTCAGGAAGTATAAAAGGAAACAAGATGGCGCCGCACATCACTCAGTCATTGAGTTTTCCAATGCCGTCTCCGACGCTATTTCTCCAATTTCGTGAGTACTCACCATTTTGTGCCATTTTCCTGATTGAGTGTGTGTTGTTAGAACGCGGGTTTAATTGTGTAAACTCTTGCTCTCTGTGTGAGAGAGTTCTAAGAATAAATCGCGTGGTTATCCTGCCTGCTCGCGCTGCTTCTGCCTGCTAGTCTTCTGATTCGCCTCCGGTTGTCCCGTGACAGCTGAGGACTAAGCTGGTGTAGGGGGTCTTATTCTATGGGGTCACAATAGGGGAAAAATGTAATGGTCTTGTTAAAACTCCAGTCAATACATACACTATATGGACAAAAGTATTTGTTCAAACTTGCATTGACATTGTGTCCAAATACGCATCAGCCTTTCTTGAGACATGTCAAAACATGTCCAGCACATAATAGTGTTTTTCTTTAAAATTCTGAAATAATTCATATTTTTATTATGATCAATTGTGTGAGGTGAATCAACTCAGCATAACAAAATCCTTTTTATATATATATATATATATATATATATATATATATATATATATATATATATATATATATAAAATACAAAAAATTTTTTTTAAATAATTATTTTATTTGACAAGGTGTCTTCACAAGACCTGAAACATTCCTTGTCCGAAAGAAAGGTTCACATTTTCAAATAGTAAAAAAACTGATCACTTATCGCATGCTAAGCTAAATAATTACATGTTAGTTAAGGAAAATCATATTTTTTTAACTCTAATTTTTGGCATAAGAATGAACTATGCATGAATGTTTGCTGAAAATATTGTGCATTTTTTTTTCCATTTCCAAGAAAGAATGTTAAAAATTCAATTAAAAAAATCACCAAAATCTGTTATCTATCAAGGGGTGAATAAACTTTTGCACAATACTGTGTATACTGTTATTTATTTATTTATTTATTTATATTAGAAACGTGTTTTATCCTAGTTCTCAAGAATGGCTGATATACTTCAATATGGAGTTGGTCCCCTTTTTGCAGCTATAACAGCTTCCACTCTTCTTAGCTGTCTATGAGATTTCGAAGTGTTTCTGTGTGAATTCATGCCCATTCATTCTGTAAGGCTTTTATGAGGTTTTTATAACTGATAAAAGTAAAAAAAAAAAACTCAGAAGTGTTTAACACTCACTTCAGTACTCGGTAATCTACTGTACGGGATATAAAAACTGCCAGAGTGGCTGATGCTCATCTACAGTACGAGTGTTATATCAGTAACCTGTCATCCAAAGTGTATACATCCAAAGTAGGTTTGAGTAAATACCCAGTTGAGTAAATACCGGGTTAAGCTAAAACATTACTCCAAACATGTAGGTACTCCAGAAAATTACAAAGTTAAACACTTGCAAATATCAAACCCTTTATATGAAGCAATATAACTCATCATTTTTAACTCATCATTAGAATTCCAAAAACAGTCTTTTACACAATCTGGTGGTATATAGCCTTATTAATATATGTAATTTTTATGATAACTAGATATTCTGTGAAATTAATTTATTTTTGTCTTTACACGACCTTTAAGCAAAATACTGTAGAAACTGTATTATCCTGATTTATGCAAATCAATATTTTAACTTTTATTAGTTTTGGAAGAGTAAAGATTGCTTAAATTGTGTTTGTGTATTTTAATTGTTGGGATAATGTTAGGCCAACTTGTTTTGATAGAAAAACAATCACTTCACCACCAAAATCAATGGGCTACAATGGGACACAACTTACCTTTTGAGGTTTTCCATGTTCTACTGTAGTTTTGTTTTGATGGTCTTGACAACAGCGCAGGAGGATTTTTCCGAAGCCGGCTGCAATCTCCCGGCACCCTGAAGAAGATGTCTTCACAGGACGATCTGGGGGAATTCACAGAGCTGTTTGAGAATGCAGGAGCGATTGGTTTGGTCAGAAATTTACCAAGCATTCTGTTCGCTTCACCGCTGTGAGCAGAAGCTAATATCACGGCCCTGCAGCTGGATTACAATAACACAATGATGTTATTGTATTCCACAGAACAGAACAACAGCTATTTTTAGTTCCAGCAGCATTGCAGTGTTGTCGTAAATCTCTTCTTATACACTCACTAACAAGGTTTGCTCCATCCTCCCTGTTGGCTTGTGTTTTCTCCTAACCTAATCGAAAAAAAGCATTTTTGCAAATATTTTTTTTACTTAAAAAGGAAACCTTTAACTGCATTTATGTTTGGTTTACCCTTTAAAGTATTTTCCTGACTACTGAACACCATGGTTTTGTTTAATATGGCCACAAAAGTGTGATTTCCTCTGAGGATCAACATATCGAAACACAAAACACATTGCCATATTATGATGTTGTGTTCTGTCAAACACAATGACTCATGGGTAATTTTCCTGACAGGTCATACCAGGCGAACAGAGACCATTAGCGTGAGGCGTGTTTAATGACGCCTGTCTCTCTGGGCCAGAGTCACTCCTGATGGACCGCTCCATCCCTCCTGTCTCTCTGCTTGGTCAGTGGAGCAGTTGCTTCAGTCCCACGGCGAGAACCCATCTCCTGTAGCAGAACTCGATTTTATCATCTTTAATCGACTGGCATTTCTCAGCCGAGTGCTGTGAGGAGAGCTGGGCGCTGCCTCATCTCTCATCTTCAACAGGTAATGTCCTGCAAGAATGCTGACTTTTTTCCTGTGATATTTAAGCTGTTTCATTTTAAGCTAAAACATTGAGGTACAGCGGTCAAATGTCAGATAGGCAATGTGTGCAATATACACAGTACTAGATGGATTGATTCATTGGTGCCTTTTCTTTTTCTGTGCAATTTGAGTCAGAGCTCGTTTGGAGACAAAGCAGCATGAAGTGGAAAATGTAGAGGGAGTCATCAAAAGGAATCAGATTAGCATAATCAGATATGATCAGGAGCAGCCTAAAGGGCCTCCAGCTCCAAATTTAACACTCTGAAGAGATTTATAGGCTCTTCAAATCTGAAAGTTTACTCAGCTGCTCAACTCCTGTGTCTCTAAAAACTTGTCCTTGGATGCAGACCAAGGCATGTTAGCATTAGTGTAACCTGGTTCTTGACTGTTTTGGGTCATGTTTCCTCTTTCCACAATTAAACTACCTTGTCCTGGTTCCCAGGCTGTGGTTGTTCAAGATATAATATATATATAATATAATAAGATATATAATAGTTACTTGGTTGTGGTTGTTCAGGCTATCATCACTAAAGGAACCTGTTGTTTTTGTTTCCAACAGCAAACCCTATTACCCAGATCATTATGCTGATGGAACTGGTGGTTCTTATATTCTTAGTCTTCAAAAGGATCAAATGCCACCTTAACCACATGATCCAGCTGTGGTTGATCAGTCCATATCAATAATGATGTAACCCGTGGTTCTTGAGGTTTTGCATCTCTAATAGCAGACCCAATTATCTGGATGATTAAGCAGAAGTAGATCAGATCATGTAATCATTGCCATACCTGGTGTACTGTATTTTGGATGTTGGGGAAAAGAGCTGTTTAACCATATGCTCCAGCTATCAGGCCATATTAAAACTAATGTAACTTGGGATTCATGGGTACTCTTGGTTGTGTTTTTTGGTTTCAGGATTAAACCACATTGTGACAGTTCCTCAGTTGTAGATGATCAGGCCATATCATCATTCATGTAACTGGTGGTTCTTGTGTATTTCGGGTTTTAAGGATTAGACCCCATGGACCAGGAGATCCATCTGAAATAGATCAGGCCTCGGCGTGTTTACAGTAACTGTCTTTTTCCAGGATACTTCTTTGCTGGTTGCTGCTATTGATGACTCTTATTACACTTTACCCTGCTCCATCCCTCCATCCACAACTAGTTTCTGAACCTCAACCTTTCTTCACTGGAGTTTTGTACTGCTGTTTTGTAGAGCTGATGTTGTAATAATAAAGACAGTCCTGTTATCCTTATTCACAATCTTCTCTTATTTGCCAGAAAGATCAGACCACAGCTTAAACTTTTGCTTTCTATTGATTCGAGTTACTAAGATTTGTCAACATAGGTAGATGAGGAGTTTGATTTCAACAAACGACAAGTGAGCTTTGGCCTTAAGACTCTTTGTTTTTCTCAGACACTGTAGCTGCATTTTTTGGGGGTCATACTTGGCCATTAGTGAGGCAATTGTTTCACACACTATTTAGTTTCTAATTAGTTTCCGCAATTATCAAGAAAATCTCCTCCTTTTACTGAATCTACTCGCTGCTGATGTTGTTGCTGTCCTCTACTGCTCCCCTGACAAAGCCAAGTCCAAGTCAGATTTTAGAAATTAGATTTGTTTAATTAAAACATGATGTACAAGAAAGTACATTTCAAAATGACATCTTAGCAAGTAAAATATATTCTAACCTAGCCAAAACTATCTATAATTTCTTAAAATAAATTTACAACCAATTTTCTTTCTTTCAAGAAAAAAAATCCTAAAACTAGTAAAATTACTTTTTCTAGCCTAAAACTTTTAGTAAAATTTGATTAGAAGTAATCTTAGATTTGGTTTGTTTTAAACTTAATTTAAGAAAATGAAAATAACTATATTCTATATATAGATTACTATATTCGATATACACTTTATTGCCTAAAGTATTCTCTCGCCTGCCTTCACATGCATGTCAACTTGATTAAAATCCCATTAAGAAATCCACAGGGTTGAATATGGTGTTGGCTCACCCTTTACAGCTATAACAGCTTCAACTCTTCTGGGAAGGCCTTCCACAAGCTTTAGGAGTGTGTTTATGGGAATTTTTGACCAAGCGCATTTGTGAGGTCAGACAGTGATGTTGGATGAGAAGGCCAGGCTCTCAATCTCCGCTCTAATTCATCACAAAGGTGTTTTATCGCAATGAAGTCAGGACTCTGTGCAGTCATGTTGGAACTGGTGTGGGGTTGTTTTTCAGGAGTTGGACTCAGCCCCTTACTTCCAGTGAAATTAACTCTTAATGCTTCAGCATACCAAGACATTTTTGGTTTTTACCAAAACATCTCATGCTCCCATTTTTGTGGGAACAGTTTGGGGATGGCCCCCTCCTGCGCCAACATGACTGTGCACAAGTGCACAAAGCGAGGTCCACGGTTGAACAAGTTTGGTATGGAAGAACCTGACTGGCCTGCTCCTGACGTCAACCTGATAGAACACCTTTGGGATGAATTAGAGCGGAGACTGCGAGCTAGGACTCAGTGTTTGACCTCACAAATGAACTGGAAGAATGGTGGGCCAACATCATATCAAAGCCTATGGATTAAGAATTGAATGTTCATGTTTATGCATGTGAAGACAGGTGAGCAAATACTCTTTTTTAAAACCTTGCATGTCTGTGGACTGTGGAAGGAAACTGGAGCACCTGGAGGAAACCCACCAAGCATGGGGTGAAGATGCACACAGACCCAAGGGGGAATCAGACCCTTGACCTTGGAGTTGTGAAGCCACATGGCTAACAACTATGCCACTGTGCCACATATTGTCTATTGTAATTTTAAGACAAGGAAAAAAACACGTTATATGTAAACTTTATGATATGGTATGAATGTTATATGATCAATTACTTGACTGTAGGAAGATTTGTTTAGACATTCTGGGCACCTCACCAGTGACAGCTTAATTTCACCATGCGAACTCCCATGCAAGCTTTGGCATGAAGTGTCCTTTCTGTTTTCTTAATTTTTAAATCTGACTAAAAACAATGTTGACGTTCTGAGACTTGTTTATTTACTTGTTAAGTCTAATCCCCTGCTCATTCCAGCCCATTTTCCTTTGCCTTTCATTTTAAGAAACAGTGACGTGAATTTAATTAACACAAAACAAAACCAATGCAAAATCCCAACGCTGCTTCACAGAACAGTTGGTGATTGTGTGCTGAATTTGTTTTATTCTGATTATGTTTGGATTTATCTGTGTCTCGGAAGACAAACTGACAAAAACAGTTACGACGCAGGGACGTGAAATTAATTTCTCCAAAGCCATTAAATGATTAAATTGTGATTAAAGCAGTTTCTCTCAAGTTGTGTGCGATGCAAGAACAGTTTATCATACTTCTGTGAATTGTTTTGTCGGAAAACTTCGGGAAAACTTTTCTAGCAGGGGGGAGACGAGAGGCTGATGTGGCACCAATTAGCCAAAATACTCACTGTGTGGATATTTCTCTGTAAATGTGATTGTGAACTGGATAGAGGTGTACATAAATGCAACACATTATTCATGCTCATCATACAGTAGATCATGCATATAAAAGTGCATATAAACAAAGATTTGAAGAGAAGATATAAACAAAAGATATGAATAGGAGACCCACTATTGTTATTATTGTGTGTGTGTGTGTGTGTGTGTGTGTGTGTGTGTGTGTGTGTGTGTGTGTGTGTGTGTGTGTGTTTTTAAATGTTGCCAGAATGGTTCACAATCGCTCATTGTCATCATCCATTGCAGGCAGTGCAGCAAAACAATAATGGAGGACAGCAACAACAGTGGAAGGACACTAAACTGATGATTGATTGCCCCTAAATCCAAGTGTTCAAAACCAAGAAATGGCAAAGGTCAGTCACGACAAATGTGATGCACTCAGTACAGCACTGCTAGCAGTAAAGGTTTTTCAGGGATAACAAGCTGCTCGGTGACCTTCAGAGCAAATAGGGACTTTAAGTTTGACTAACGAGCATTTATTGTTGTTTCTATTATGAAGTATCGATCAATCAATCTGTCTATCCTTCCATCCATCCATTCATCCATCATCTACAGTATATTCCTGTGGATAGTCTTGGGGGTCTGGAGTCTATCCCAGGGAACTCTGGATTGGGTGACAACCCATTTTAATGCACAAGCACATGCACACACTGCACACGGTTTGGAAACATCAGTTTGCCCTCAGGAGTCCCTGCAGGAAACCCACCAAGCACAAGGAGAACATGCATACTCCATGCACACAGACCCAGAGGTGGGAATCAAACCCAGATCCTGGAGGTGCAAGACAACAGTGTTTATTCTGTACTGTATATACAGCCAAAAAAAATGTGGTAATGTAAACCTAATCATAGGTTTTCCTGTAAATAAAGTCTGCTTTCTGTTTATGTGCATTGCATCATCGACGTTCCTTTTACATTTACCCTTTGGACATGTCCGGCTTAGATGATGATATGGAAGTCATTAAAACATCATCAGGTTTATATCTGGTTGCAGCTCTCCACATAATCATGGTTTGGCTAAGATCCTGAGGGAAGGTTCAATAAAAAAAAAAAAATAAATAAAAATAAAAAACACATGAGTATGCTGGTGCTGTTTTTCTCCCAAGTTGTTTGTCTTGTATGTGCATTAATGCGCTCAGAATAACAGTTTAACAGATGTCTGTTTGTGCACATTCTTAATTTCCCAGCATGCACATGGCACAACATAGCTATGCTAATGCATTGCTAATAGAGAGGTAAACACTCATAGGGGCAGGAGGGCATGAAGCAGCCGCTTACTAACATTAACGAAGAAACACTCTGGAAAATTCTCGTAAAATCTCGTGGGAGCGTGTGGATTCATGAGCAAGCGAGACACAAAAGGAAGACATTAAAAAAATACATTTTATTTCTATTTCATTCTTTTTTCTCCTTTCCATTAAATTATTAGTCTGTATTTGTGAAATAATTACATGCCATTACGCTCTTCGTTCAGCTCTTGGCTCACAAAAATAGTTATTATATTTTATTCAGATTTTTTCCCCGTGTGGTGCTTCAGCTACCCGCAAATAATAGAAATTATATTTCATTATCATATTTGTTTCACTCAATTGCTCGCCAACAGCCATAATGATTGTGAATGTTCAAACGGTTCACACTGTTTTAGTGAATATTAATACACAGACAGTTAAAAGTTTTGGCACCTGGTTGTATTAATTCTGCCTGAGTCAGTTGACTGAAAAGGAAGCTGCTCTAGAAATCTGTAATTTGTCAGGAATTGTATTTTCTCTTAATCTCAGTGATCATTCATCGCTTTGTTTATGACTCATTATCAACACTAAAGGTAATCGATGAGTCGGAAATGCGGGATGTTTTTTTAGGATGCTTTATTTTCCAGGAATTGACATTGTCCACTTCTGAGTCTGAGCTATTTGCCTCTGAATCAACGAATTTGCAGGAAATGACTCATAAATCATGCAGTGCATTTTACAGTCAAAGCATATTTTTAGTAATTTTTAATAAACTGATCTGCGTGGCACAAACTGAGCCAAAGGACTGAGCTGCAGTGCAACAATAAGAAAAAAACAAAAAAACAAAATACATGATCTTCATGATATTTCTAATCATATACGTTTTCTCTGTGCTTTAGTTAGTTACAATGGTACCTCGGTGCACGAACGGACTTGCCTTGCGAATTTTCACTGCAAGAAATTTGCCTCAGCATTTACGTAATGCTTATATTAATTTATTAACTTAGATTACTCAAACATGGGACTTTTATCTTGTCTGCTGATGTTGTCCCTACCCAAGGACTGGCTTTATGTAAATCTGGGAGCATGATGAAAAAAAATGCTGTCCTGTGACGGACAGTAATCCAGTTTTGATTTATCCGCGAAGAGACAGAAGGATTCATAATCTTATGCAGCGCTGGGTGAAAAATGCTTGTATGCGTATAAATAACAATAGAGCGCATGTCACTGGGATTCCCCTCGTGATTTGTAGAGAAAGGCTCACGAGAGTAAAAAACGCAGAACCAAAACATCATGATAGAACAGATTGTAAATTTCAGTGTCATTTTTAAAGCAGTCAGTGCCATCGGAATCATAAATTAAGGTTAAGTGAGTTTTAATGTCTATTTCTTTCATATTTTACTTCATTTACAAGTATTTTCTAAATGTTTTGATTGTTTTTTACATGCAAAAATATGATTATAGTGTGTAGAAATTGTCAATATTTGTAATATTTTTGGGTGGCTGTAACAAATTGGCTGCATTTACAAATGGAAAAATGTTTTTCACAACACATAATTTCGCCTTAAGAGCTCACCTCCAGAACAGATTACATTTGTATGCCAAGGTATACCATTGTAGTTAGTCAGTTAGTCAGTTAGTTAGTTAGGGTATTTTTACCTATTGTAATTCTTTGCAGTGGGAAAACCAAATAGAAAACCAACCAAAAAGATGAATTTCACTCTGATTCACTCCAACAGGTATGATCTCTGCTCTAATATGTCAGATTAGCAAACCATGCTGTCTGTTGGTGTTCTCATTAAGCTTTGTGTGGAAATTTGGCCTTTTGCTCACAAAAGAAATGCCATTCTGTGTATATCCCTTAAAAAATGAAATAAAAAAAGTTAAAGCCGAGCAGAAAGCAAGCGTAACAAGATTTCGACTTTAAAAACCGTCAGGTTTGTTCCAATTTGGACTTTGTGCACTCCGGCGGTCCCCTGGGAGCCAGAAATCTTTCTCTGAGAGTTTCTATGCCGAACAGAGACTTTGGGTTTTCAGCCATTCTGATTTCACACACCAAATGTAAAGCCGGCAAAGTTCGGAGCAATGTGTCCTTGCTTTTTTATGTCTTTTTTCCCCATTACTGCATAAAAATGACCACAAGTTCCACTTCTCCGGCGCCGTCCTTCAGAGTAACTGCTGATTTAATCAAGCGTGATTATATTATCACGGTCACTGTGCTGTTACACAACTCGAAGGTCTGGTACATTTTTTTTTTAACAATGGAACAAAGCACCTTTGATGTATCTGTGGATTTCCATCTAAGGGAAAAATCTTAAAGAGTCTTCCACAGAGCCTTGTTATCCTATATAAGCATCCAACCACTTAAATATACAATCACCTCATGGAGAAGGTTTTTTTTTATTTATCTAAGAGCATGTGTGTTAGACAGAACTGTAGTTAGGGTCGAGGGTTTGATTTCTGCCTTGGGTCTGTGTGCATGGAGTCTTCTCCCCATGCTTGGTGGGTTTCCTTCAGGTACTTCAGTTTTCTCTTACAATTCAAAGACATGTGAAGAAGTTAATTGGCATTCCCAAATTCTCCATAGAGTGTGTGTGGTGTGTGCTGGTGTGCTCTGCGAAGGATAAGCACCCCGTCCAGGGTGAACCCTGTCGGATAATCTCCAGACTTCATGCGACCATATACAGGATAAGGGGTATAGAAAACAAGTCCGTGAGAGAGAGAGAGAGAGAGAGAGAGAGAGAGAGAGAGAGAGAGAGAGAGAGAGCTCATATGTGTTAGTTATTATTTATTTTTGCTATATAGTTGCTCAATACTCCCATTAAATATTATCTGAATTGAAGAACCATTAAAGGGTTTTTATCAGAAAGAGTTTTATGTGAAACCCATTTACTATTTACATTTTTGTGCCATAGAGTGTACTGTAAGTGCTTGTTTTTTCTTTAATGTTTTGCTATGAGAAACGTTTTTAAATACAACCTTTTTTTTTTTGGAAACTATGAATACATTATAATTTTAATGAACCCATTGGAAAAGACTACATGTGTATTTAGAGCGGTAAATGATTGCTCGTTATTTTCTTCTCTTACAGTTTTTGGTGAACACTACACCCAATTAACAATTAAAGAACATTAAAAGAACTGTTTTGGAAATATAGAAACCTTTAATTGGCAAAAAAAAAAAAAAAGAAAGCAAAAATATGAAGAATCACTACTTTTTCTAAAATTTATTTTATTGTATTGATGGGGAAACAGTGTCATTCATCACCTGCCTCTCTTTTACCAAGAAACTGAAAAGAACATGATGCATAAAATTAAACTTCTTAAACTTTACCACAGCCTTACTCAAATAGACTCAAATAGAAAATACTACAGTAATTGTGGAGACTCCACACGTTACATAAACACTGAATTGAAAATAAACTTGTGATGTGTACGTCCGCTACTGTCAGAGCTGCTGTTATAGAGATTTAATCAACACCTTCTGATAAATAAGGTTCCAGGATTCAGCATCAGTGTGGTGAGGTATGAAATGAAATGTTGTCTAAATCTCCATGAAAATGATTTAATTTCTCATAAGACGCTCATGGTGATGTTTTAATTGGCCTCTGAATGCTGTAAAATCTCCATTTCAAGCTAAACGACCCTGAATTGCTCATCAGCATTCTCTCGCTTTTTATTTTAATCACCTCGAGCAGATGGCCACAGTGCAGAATCAAGATGGAGGACATTAAAAGTGGTAAATATCAGTGTGTGTGTCTAAGGGACAAGAGTGTTTACCGACGCGTCTGCCGTTCAAAATCAATCTAGAGGTGTGTGTGATGGATTAATAGGAAATTAATCTGATAACTGAGCCATTATGAGAACGGGTAAACAAAAAGGAACGCTCGGGTTTCTCCAGGCTGAATACAGATCAGGAGATTTAGAGTTAGCAAGGATGTGAGCCTCGTGTTAAAACAACAGGTCACGATCACCACTCTGCCTCTTAGGGGGGAGAAAAACCCTGATCAAAGTTTTCCTGATATGCTGAAAGATTAACTGGAAGCACTCTCTGTTGCTTCATGGTTCTAGCTTAATTATCTATCAGGTGCACTCTTTAATTACGGAATGTCGTTAATGGATCTGAGGTCATTCTGCATGAAATAAACAAAAGATTCATTACTGATTCCCGAATCCTCCTGAATAAAGATAAAAGGTGACACTCTCATGTATTTTACATTCATTACCTGTAAAATGAAATATTTCAATCCTTTTTGTTTTAATTTCGAAAACAGGAGATGATTTCCAAATAAAATGCACAACTTACTGATGAGAAGATCATTGAGCATGATCTAGTTCTTTTTCTCTTTAGCCCAGGTAAGACACTTCTGGTTCATCATTAAGCCAGACTCAAAAAATAAAAAAAATATAAAAAAAAAGGGAAAAAAAAAGTGGCATTGAGGTGACCAAACTCTTGTAATAATGGGAGCTGCGAGTAAAACCTCTAATAATTTATATGTTGATAAACATTTAAATGGTTTGCATGTAAAGTCAAAGTCAGTGAAACTTTATTAATCAGCCCAGACAAACATGTCATTTGCTCAGTCAAGAAGCAATTAAATGTTCGTTGTTAATTACCATTTTTATTAGAATGAAAACACTACAGCAACATAATAACAGGCTGGAGTTACACACACGAGTGTATGCAGAGCAGTTAATTTTCCGAGTGATTGCAAACTGCAGATCTGTCTAATCATCGCCTTTGTTTCATAAGCAGTCTGATATTAATTCAATTCAAGGAAAGGTTAATTAGTAATAAGAGTCAAATTTCTGTAATTTAAGCTGTTTGGAGGCTTAAAGTGAATGCTCTGTGTTTCTAGACTTGCCGTGGGTTCTCAAACTGCTACACTCATACTAACCCATGGTCCACCTTATGGCCCATTTGTATGCTTATTGCGCTCTCTTAACTCCCTACAGTCTCCTTAACCCATGTCAGACTTGCCTCAATGTCTGTGTTCTCGGTACCCTATGGTCTCATTGTCCCACCTTCTACTATTTGTTCTCTGAGCCCTGCATTCAGTATTCTACTGCAGTAATTAGTTCCCCAAGGTACAACCCAAGCACAGATGCCAGACGTTTACATACTCTCATTATTAACATGAACATCATGGCAATATTTGTCTTGCCATGATTTCTTTGAATTGGTCTTTTTCTGAAACATAACGGAAACCCAAAGAAGTTGGAGCCCTAATTTCTTTGGGGTTTTCTAAAATCATCAAAAGTCAAAAAGATCAATACAGACATGTTTTACTGCCCTTTCAGTAGATGCTTTTGGTTGTCATCTGTAGGCTTTTGACAGAATTCTAGTTGGATATTTCTTCTATGTTGTCACTCTTCTTGCCTTAAACGGTAGTGTTCAGTTAAATATGCTAGTTTTCTGGCACAAACCTGACTTTTTTTTTGAGTCTCAACAACTTAAAAGTCATCTTACTTTATCCATTCTACAACCATCCTTGTGTTTTGGGTCACTGCCCTGTTTGAACACAGATTTTTGTTAGAGTTTCATATGTCTAGCTGTTGTCTGAGGTTCTCCTCCGTCCTTTTCATGATTTCATCCACATTGTGCAATTCACAACATTAGCACAGAACCCCCAATGCACCACTAAGCTACTACAGTGTTCTTTATGTTGTATGCCTCACCCTTACTTCTCCAAACATACCACTGGTCAAAACATTCCTCCAGAAATCCTGTGGCTTTGTCCGTGTGGTTCAACTGCACTACTAGTTTGAAGGTATGGGTTTTGGGAACAGGGACTTCTTTATTATAGATATGGATGCATGGCAGGACTGTGCCTTGATGGTTCCTGGGATGTTCCTTGGCAAAGTGGCTCCACCATTCATGACTTGTGTAAATCTGCCATCCTCTTTCTCAGATCTGCACTGAGCACCTTTGACACCCCCTTGGCACTGTATATTGGTCAATTAAGTGAGTGCTGTCACAGAAACACACAAACACACACAGTTTTTATGTTGCACAAAGAAGCTACGAGCTGCAGTCCATCATCATCACTTAAAGGAAATTGCGAAAACATTTCAGAATTTTTAGCATTGTTGAATTAATAATTTAAGCAAGAGTGCAAATAATTTTGACCCTGTGTTGATTTCAGAGAAACAAAAATTAATTAAATTCTTGAGGGTTTCTTCTATGTAGTACACAAGGAAATCCTCTGTTTTTTTTATTGACTTGGAATTTAACAATCTGTCAAAATATTCCATATTTCCAGCTCGTGCCATTTCTGTCTGTTAAAAAGCTGACAATAAACACATAGAGAACAAGAGAAATTCAAAACTTTCTTTTCATTTCTGTAAAAGACGCACTAAAATAACTGCCAATTAATGTGTGTTATTTTTTATTTTCAATCCAATAAAGCAGCTTGCTTTTATTTTTATTTTTACATACAACATCTGCAAGCTACTTTAATCAAACAATTTGGTTATTATTTCAATTAAATTCAATTAGATTTTATTTGTATAGTGCTTTTAACAATTGTCATTGAAACAAAGCAGCTTTACACAATCAAAAGAAAATTATGAATTTTTTTATGAAATGTGGAAAATGTGTCCCTGATGATCAAGCCCAAGTGGCAAGAAAACCTTCCTTAGATGGCAATAGAAAGAAACGTTGAGTGGATTCAGACCCAACAGGGAACCCATCATCATTTTGGTGATAATGTATAGCATTATTTCTGCAATTTTGGCTTTTTTTTTTGTCTCTACGTCCACATTGACTGAACCTTGTGATCTTTGTTATCTCAGGTCTCTTGATAATGGCCTTACTTTGCCTCCTCATTGATCATTACTGGGGGTATCAATAATAATAGATCACAAATAATCAATCAGTTTTAAATGGCTTTTTGAAGTGAATCCTCTGCATCGATTTGCACCCAGGAACTAATTTAAAGTTGTTCTTCTCACGTCTACAGTATAGTCTTGTAGAATGAAGAGTGTTTTACCAGTAAATAAACTAAATCAATTCATCTAAACATGTAAAAAAAAATCTGAATACAAAAGACTTACACCCCAGTGGTAACATGACAAAGAGCCATGAAGTCGAGGAGATGATATAGTTCAAAATGGAAGAAAAGCTCCATCTGTGCCCCGGGCGATGCCAGGAGAGAACAACAGTTGCCAGATGACCACGCTGATTCATAATCATTTTACTCCATGATCGCTGTTTAACCACGCACGGCCCAATCAGCCGCCTGAGATTTCGCTGTAATTTATGAAATTTGGGCGTAATGCCTGAAAATTGTCCTTGTAGTCTGCAGCTCAATGATGTGGGAAAGTATTTCAGGTGTTTTGGCTTTAGCTTTTTATTGAGAGGTGCTGCGATTAGGCAAATCACCATGGCTTGGTTAACTCTAACCTGAGCTTTAACTCTAAACCTAACCTCCAAATTTAATCCTAAATCCAAACCAAGAACTCCAACCTTAAACCCAACTGTCAACTCAAATCTTAAAACTTAAATTCTAATTCTAATCATGTAACTTCAACACTAAAATCCTATTCCTAAACTTTAATCCTGCATGTCTGCTTGATAGGTTTGTCACATTATACCTTTAAAAACCAAAATGTTAAGCTAAATCCTGAATTGTTTAAATGGAGCCTAGTTGTAAAGCTAAATTCCATAACATCTGTATAACCATAAAGCTAAACTCTAAATGAAAATCTTGAACTCAAAAACTCAAACTTACAGTAAGCTCCAAATCTCAGAATGCTATA
>JAAGKR010012693.1:0-12500 GCA_011419295.1 Clarias macrocephalus
TGCATTCTTTATTAAATGAATTTCCAATGTCCATTGAACTTCCTGTTTAAACAAAAGTAGCCTTGGCAGTAACGTCACTGCATTTACTTTATTCACTTCTCACGTCTATCAGACAGCTGCGTGAGGGTGTAGACCTTTAACAATAGCTCCTACTCTCATGTGTTTTACAGCAAGAGGAGGAGTGTTGGAGTCTTCATCGCTCAGGTGAGTCCTGTCCTATAACACACTTCACATTCAAACTGAAAGAACTGGTTTCAATTTACTAACCTTCTGTATTGCAGATGTATTAAAATTTAAAACAATGTATACTGAAGGCATGAAAAGGACTAATGTTGTCTCTCGGAGTCAGCATTTATGCCCATATTCACCACTGACATGCATAACACAACTGTTCGGAATCCGTAGTGTCACACTGCAAAAGTGGTCTATGGCATACTGTACCTACCATAAAGTGCAAATTCAACTGACTTTCTGTAGAAATAAATGAATCCTATAACAATCCTATAGAGGGAAACACGTCTAGACAAATATGATTCTGTAAAACAAGTTCTATAAAAAATTGCTCAGGTAAGGGGTTAGGGCAAAAACCTTTATGCTGGATGCCCTACCTTCCCCATCTATGCAAGCACCAAGACTAAAGAAGTGAAAAGCACAGAGCTCTGAACACCAATTACTAGTCCATCAGACAACCTAGTATTGACATTTGAAAATTCACATCATTTTGACAAGCAAAATGGAAAAAACACAGTTTGAAGGATTACAGTGGTTGAGACAGAACTCACATGAACTGTACTGGATATACTCACTATACTGATAAAGCAATAGAGATGATGCGTGAGTGGGTGATACAGTACATCTCAAAGCAGAAGTTACATAGCATCCTACTGCAGGTATTTGGAATCTATAGAACTGTGTAAACATGTTATAGAGCATGCAAACATTCAATAGAGGTCTATAGAACAGAGAAATAATTCTGTAGAACATTTGTGAAGGGGATTGAAAACGCTTGACTGCTAGGCACTGACATGGTGGTTCTCTTTGGGTTTCCCCCTTTGCTCTTCTCATTTATCATCAACATAGGAAAATCAATTCAATTCAATTCAATTTTATTCCTATAGCGCTTTTAACAACGGTCATTGTCTCAAAGCAGCTTCACAAAAATGAAAAGAACATTTATGGAACTGTGTATGTGTGAGAAAAATGTGTCTAGATAATGAGATTCTCCCTGATAAGCGAGCCGAGGGTGACGGCGACAGTGGCAAGGAAAAACTCCCTGAGATGGCAATAGGAAGAAACCTTGAGAGGAACCAGACTCAACAGGGAACCCAAACTCATCTGGGTGATAACAGATAACAGGAATTATATAACGACATCATGTGTGTTATGCAGCTGAAAGTTCGATATAACAGAAGTTGTTTAAATGAACATGAAGTTCAGTTCAGCACAAGGATGAGTCAGCAGTTGCAGAGGGCAGATGGGGGTCTGGATCACTGGGAGCTCAGGAGCAGCATGTGTAGCTCCAACCAATATGAAGAAGAATCCAGCTGGAGCAGGTCCTTCTCTGGATGCCTCAGGATCCTCGCAGGGTTGGCCTCTGTCTACTGGAGCTGGAACAATCTCCAGATGCTCGGGATGGGTAGAGAAATAAAGAGCAGGTGGAAAGAATTGGCATATTTGCCATTCAGGATAGATGTACTGGAGTATGAGGTAAAGAAATAGATTATGTCTGTGCCAGATTAAAGAGATGCGTCTTGAGTCTACTTTTAAACTGGTAGACTGTGTCTGAGCCCCGAACACTGTCTGGAAGGCTATTCCAAAATTTTGGAGCTAAATATGAAAAGGCCCCGCCTCCTTTTGTAGATTTTGATATTCTGAAAATCTGAACTCTGAAGTTCGGAGTTTTGTGATCGTGGTGGATTGTAACGTATCAGAAGACTGGTTAGGTATGTAGGAGCTAAACTGTTACCAATTCTTAACTGAACAGGTAGCCAGTGCAGGGATGATAATATTGGGGTTATATGATCATATTTTCTTGATTTTCTAGAACCCTGGCGGCTGCATTTTGGACTAACTGTAGCTTGTTAATTGCGGATGCAGGACAGCCACCCAGTAATGCATTACAGTAGTCCAGTCAGGAGGACATGAATGCATGAACCAGCTTTTCTGCATCAGATACAGATAAAATGTTCCTAAGCTTGGCAATATTTCTAAGGTGGAAAAAGGCTGTTTTTGTGATATTGGAGATATGATTTTCAAAGGATAAGTTACTGTCTAATATTACACCCAGGTCTTTCACTGTCGAGCTGGTGGTAACAGCACATCCTTCTAAACGCAGGCTGAATTGTGAGAGCTGGTGTGTACTGGTTTTTGGGCCAACAAGTAATATCTCTGTCTTCTCTGAATTTAGTAAAAGAAAATTATAGGTCATCCAATCTTTTATGTCCTGGACGCACTCAGTCTAGACAACTTGGGTATTTCGTCTGGTTTTGTTGAGATGTATAACTGGGTATCATCAGCATAACAATGGAAACTAATCCCATGTCTTCTAATGATGTTACCCAAGGGAAGCATGTATATTGAGAAAAGCAGAGGTCCTAAAACTGACCCTTGTGGTACCCCATATTTTACTGGCATTACACCAGACAGTTCTCCATTTAGCTCTAAAAAATGGTAACGTTCAGACAGGTAGGATCTAAACCATTTTAATGCCTGTCCCCTATGTGATTTTGTAAGCGATCTATGAGAATATTATGATCTATTGTGTTGAATGCAGCACTAACATCAAGTAAGACGAGTATTGAGATACAATCTTGGTCCGAAGCTAAAAACAAGTCATTTGCAATTTTAACTAGTGCAGTTTCTGTACTACTGTATGATGGACAACGATATTCCTTGCAGTGCCTCATGCACAAACCCTAAAATCCTAGTTTATAATTCAGTTGAAAAGGAATTCGCTTTTCATGCTGTGAAATCACATAAACTTAATTTCCTCTCTTTGTTTCCTGAATGATGTTTAGGTGTTCTCAAACCGTAAAGACATGGACATGAAGAAAGAGTTGGAGGAGGAGCTTAAGCTCAGCACAGACGATATCAGAAGTCATGCCTGGTATCACGGGCAGCTACAGAGAGAGGTGTGTGTGGGTGTGGGTGTATTGACATTGTTACAAGAGGTGTGTGTTCGCTATGGCAAGACTAGGGCAATATGTGTGTGTGCTATTATGCCCTGGTGTATGTATATCAGTGGAGAGTGGAGTGAGTGCATGACAACAAGGTCGGCTTCATTGAGCTTCATTGTGTGTGTGTGTGTGTGTGTGTGTGTGTGTGTGTGTGTGTGTGTGTGTGTGTGTGTGTATGTGTGTGTGTGTGTGTGTGTGTGTGTGTGTGTGTAGGGAGCAGAAGAGATACTGAAAAATGACGGGGATTTCTTGGTGCGAGACTCTAGAACAAGTGGCGGTGACTATGTCCTCAGCTGCATGTGGAAGAAGCAGTGCATGCACTTCAAAATCATTCGCATTGTCCTCCGGCCAAAACAGGTACATGTACAGACCCCCTGGTTAACCAGGTACACCTACAGACCTCCTGATTAAACAGAGACACCTACAGACGTCCTGATTAAACAGAGACACCTACAGACGTCCTGATTAAACAGAGACTCCTACAGACCTCCTGTTTAAACAGAGACACCTACAGACGTCCTGATTAAACAGAGACACCTACAGACGTCCTGATTAAACAGAGACTCCTACAGACTTCCTGATTAAACAGAGACACCTACAGACTTCCTGATTAAACAGAGACTCCTACAGACTTCCTGATTAAACAGAGACTCCTACAGACTTCCTGATTAAACAGAGACTCCTACAGACGTCCTGATTAAACAGAGACTCCTACAGACGTCCTGATTAAACAGAGACACCCACAGACGTCCTGATTAAACAGAGACTCCTACGGACCTCCTGATTAAACAGAGACACCTACAGACGTCCTGATTAAACAGAGATTCCTACGGACGTCCTGATTAAACAGAGACTCCTACAGACGTCCTGATTAAACAGAGACTCCTACAGACGTCCTGTTTAAACAGAGACACCTACAGATGTCCTGATTAAACAGAGACTCCTACAGACCTCCTGATTAAACAGAGACACCTACAGACTTCCTGATTAAACAGAGATTCCTACGGACGTCCTGATTAAACAGAGACTCCTACAGACGTCCTGTTTAAACAGAGACACCTACAGATGTCCTGATTAAATAGAGACTCCTACAGACCTCCTGATTAAACAGACTCCTACAGACCTCCTGATTAAACAGAGACTCCTACAGACTTCCTGATTAAACAGAGACTCCTACAGACTTCCTGATTAAACAGAGACTCCTACAGACGTCCTGATTAAACAGAGACTCCTACAGACGTCCTGATTAAACAGAGACTCCTACAGAACTCCTGATTAAACAGAGACTCCCATAGACGTCCTGATTAAACAGAGACTCCTACAGACCTCCTGATTAACCATAATTAATTGATCCAAGCAGTTACATTATATACTGTACATATGCTGGTTCACATGGGTACTGTATGTCGACTGTGAATTTCATCAGGTGTGTGGAAACAGGTCTAGACATGTACAGTATGTCCATGTAGCTTTATCTAAATGTACAGTGTGTCTGGCCCAAACACGAACACCCACATGTCTATGCTTTAACTCACCCCCTGTGTTTTGACTCATTTGTTAGTCACGGAGAGTGTTTTGAGTTTGAGGTGAGCTGGTACACTGTGTATCGCATTAGTCAGGCAGGAGACCCTGAGATGAAGAGGAAGCAGAGGGACAAACAGAACAACAAGGTGTATCCATATTAGTAGGGTGTATATGCTTATCTATCAAAAAGGACTGAAGTACTCCAAAAACCCAGTGTTACCCTGGTTGACTTCCTCACTTGCTCTTGGTTGAAACATAAGGCATCTAATGCATCAAGGTATTCCACATCCACCACCGGAGATTGTGTAGACCAGGGGTTATGCATAACAGATATCAGAATTGTGTGTCTGTGTGTGTGTGTGTGTGTGTGTGTGTGTAGGGTTACTCAAGGGAGCTGTATCAGTTCGAGAATGATCAGTTCGACAACATACCTGCTCTGGTGCGCTTTCACGTAGGTGGCCGTCAACCAATTTCACATGCTACCGGAACGGTCATCACTCACCCGGTCACACGCACACTTCCTCTACGGGTCATCAATGAGCGCCAGGCTGTGAGGTCATCAAGCACGAGCTCTGAAACAACGCCTCACTGGTCACCAGAGAAGGGAAAGAGGCGGAGCATGAGCTCCACACATATGGACATGCTCCAGCTGGACAACCGCAACCTGCTCAGGTAGGCTTTTAAAGATGGTAAGGATCAAAGGATTTGGTGTTGCCAATATTTTTAACATCAGTGTGTTTGGTTCCAGTCACTCAGCACTCAGCGCTCAAGTTACATATTGTTAGGTAATAATGTTATTTATTAATGTTTAACTTGCTTAGTGTGTGTTTGTGTGTGTAGGAGTGGCAGCCAACCTGCTAATCTAGAGACAGTAGGGAGACCGTTACTACAGTCAGCACAATCGGATAGCAACCTTCGGCCAGGTATTCACACCTCACACTCACACACACGCAAACAAGCACACACGCACATTCTGTTTAACCTGATCTCGTCATGTTTCAGCCGTACCCCAGAGCGCACCAGTGCAGGATCCACTCTCCCCGGTGTACCGTACAGGCAGCGACCCTTTACTCAGCCCTGGCTCCGCACACTCACACAACCCCAGCCAATTAGCCACAGGAGGATGCACACTCCGTGGTTCTGATGGACAGCTGCATTCTCGGGCTCCACCCAAACCAATCCGGGTTTCTACCCTGTTTCCAGGAGACTCGACAACCATTCCACGGATCGAGGTCAACCCTGCCTCCTTCTACGATGTGCTTGTGCCTCAGGTGTGTGTGAGAGAAATTTCTTATTCTGTTAATACTTTTAATTGTGTTCCTGCATGACTCTTGATTTGTGTACCCAGATCCCTCAGGCGATGATGCCTAAAGGTCCGGCAGCTCGTCTTCGTGCTCAGGAGAAATGGAACAGCCGGGCACGTATCACAGAGACCAGCTTCGCTTTTCTTGAGGCACAGAAAGACGAGGAAGAGCAAGTGGCGGAAACAGAGAAGGAGAAGATTGACCGAGTGGCAGAGGTAGTGAGGAACGGAGACGACTGGCGGTTCCTCCGTCCTGAGACAGAGACAAGCTCATCCTTCAGTCTAGACGCATTTCGGTCACTGCTGCTCCCAGACAACAACCGGCCGCTGGAACAGAGCGTACTCCGCTTGATTAAAGACCTGTTTGCGCGCACTGACGCTAATACTACGGCTCTGCACATGCTCAGCGTGGACTGCCAGGTACCACCACACACACACACACACACACACACACACACACACACACACACACACACACACACACACATATACACGCACACTTACAACCAACCCACCTACCAATAAGTTGGACACATCTCAATTTTTGAGGTTGTGGCACTATGACTGTTTCAGAATTCGGCAAGAAAATGAAAAACAAGTCCCTACATCAAAGGCGACAAGGCAAAGCACAGCTGATAAGTTTAACATGGTTAGCTTTGATATTCTCTTGCACTTCTAAGCACTTTCTTCAAGCAATATGACAACAATTATTATGACGTAATTCTTACAAGAAAGCACATGTCAAGAGTTAATTCAAGTTCAGGAAGTTAAAGTTGTGAGAACGCAGTTGCTAGGCAACTGCATGCCAGGCTAATAACCACAGACTAGTGCATACTTGATGCGGAGACGTCTGATAGGGTTGCACAAACCGAAACCCAGATTTGCAAATTGTGTACTTCTTGCGGTTTTGTACTGGATGTCATACATACATGCCCCAGTAGCAGGTTTTTTTTGCCTAAGTGTGTTTTAACCCAGCATGCAACATGGCGTGTGAAGGGAATCGTCTGTTTGCTCTGTAAGTCTTAAAGCAATGCAGAGGGATTTGTGAAAGCCGGCTACACTTTGTCTCCATAGGAATTTGAGTCTTACTTAATCATGAGTCATGAGTACCAAGATAGTAGGCAGTTTATCCGGTATCTTCTCATAAAGACTCTTCATATACACTGTGGAGCTCGGGTGGCCCTGTTGTTTAACCATTCGTACAGCCTTAAATCCAAATACTTGCTCCTCAGGTAGCACGTGTGACTGGTGTGACGGAGGAGCAGAAGAGGATGATGGGAGTGCACTCAGGACTGGAGCTCATCACACTTCCACATGGGAGCCAGCTCAGACAGGATCTACTGGAGAGACATCACCTGTTGGCCCTGGGCGTGGCCCTGGACGTACTGGGCTGTACAGGCACGGTCAATCAGAGAGCGCTGGTGCTCCATAAGGTCATCCAGCTGGCTCACGCGCTGCGCTCTACCTCCCATGATCTTTACGCTTTCAGTGCTGTCATGAAGGCCCTCGAGCTTCCGCAGGTCAGTGTGCAGAGGTCATACATGGTGCGCCTTGAAGATTTAGGCTGCTGTCACACCAGGGAAATAATAAAAATATTTTAATAAGGGTAAAGAAATATTGTCTATTTAAACACAGCTACTAAGAAGAAGTGATTTCAACTCGTGTAATAAAATTGACAATTAGGATTTTAATCTGGTCCCTGATCCTTGAGTCTCGGATTATGAACACTGTGCTTTTAATCACAAAAACTAAATTACATACATGAAAATTAGAATGTAATACATAGAAGCTGCCACCAGAGGGCAAACCTGGTGAGTATTGGACTTCAGCACAATCATGGATTTGGAGGGAAACATTCAAGGCGTCCATTTTAGTTAAAAAAAAAGAAAAAGAAAAAAAAAGAAGAAGATGTTTTGTTGTTGTATATTTCCAGTTTATTTTTTAGTGTAAAATGTTAGTGTTTGATCTGAGACTATGAGAACCTGAGATTCATTTGTTTAATATTTAACATTAAGTCAAGGATAGATGTAAAGACAAGCACTTCTGCCGTTGTAGTTTTACACTCCTGGTCCATCTTATCAACTGGTATTTAGATCATACAGTGATACATCATAGACGTGTTCATACAGTGTGTTTTTCACAGCATCATTACGGCCAATCTACACTAAGACTCACAATACTAAGTGCTTAGACAGCGTCACTGAATACTCGTCATGACTCTCCTAACACTGATGTGTGTGTGTGTGTGTGTGTGTGTGTGTGTGTGTGTGTGTGTGTGTGTGTGTGTGTGTAGATAGTCCGGTTGGAGATGACATGGCGAGTGTTGAGGAGGAACCACACAGAAAGTGCTGTGATGTTCGAGAAAACCCTGAAGCCCTTCATGAAGGCACTCAATGAGGGTGATGGTGTGTGTTTGCGTTTGTTTGTGTTTTTACAGTAATGAGTCCATCAAGTAAAAAGACGTGTAATTTTGCAGTTTATTGATCAAATTTCAATCATCTCGACCTTTAGCATTTCCCAAAGTGTGGGCTGCGATTTATTAACATTTAAAAAGTCACCAGAACTCTGACAATGTGACTAAATGTTGCCAAGGAAATGGCTGGTCTAGACACATCCTGGTGTTATTTCTTTTAGATTTTAATATTTATTTAATACCATATTTAGATCATGTTTATTAATACCAATACACAGTTAGCAGCTGATCCTAAATTAGCAATACTGCTTTTAGTTCTGATCTCTAATTTGAAAATAGAACTTTTAATGATGAATGAATGAACAAATCTTCCTTTCAAATCAAATTCAAATGAATTTGTCATGTACACAACCATACACGGTGTGACATGCAGTGCAATGCTTATACAACTGGTCATGACCTAGAAATGGAAAGATGAAATAGAATAGGAATTTCCTGCAATAAATTGCATTAATAAAAATTTTTTAATAATAAAATATATATATATATAATCCACCTTGTTCTCCCAGTGGGTGGCGCTAGTCTGTGGTGATAACATAAAGCATCATTACTTAAAAATGCTCAAACCAATTCAAATAATTCAAATAGTTGTCTTTATAGCATTAGAGGTTAAGCTTTATAAAGTCTGTGTTACTATTTGGTTATAGTAAGGAATTAGACGTAAATGGACACATATTAGTCAAATACTCCTGAACTTTAACCCCTGCGGTATAGCAAATGAAGCAGGACATAGAAAAATGTTTTTTTTTCACAGCACCTGGGGCTTTTTGGAGGTTTTAACATAAAATTCCGCAATTCTAAATTCATGTTATAATGGTGTTGGTACGTCCATTTTAAATGCACGTGTCCACTGTGTTCACTGTCGTTCTGGTTCTCCTGGGCTGCGCTGGCACTGGTGCTTGGGCCCAATCATTGTTGCCTGCAACTATGTTTCTACTAAGTATTATTATTATTATTATTATTATTATTATTATTATCATCACCAGGGCATAAGCACTACGACAACAGACCAATGACATCATAGTTTTTGAAGGCCCCACTTGTTTTCCTAAAGGTAACATTTCCAGGAACCAGCGAGCTACATTTACTGCACTTTCCCCCAAAAATTGTTTGCATTTTAGTCCTTCGAGGCCGAGACGTGTTGGCTTAAAAACACTGCCCATGCCTTTAATGCATGTGTGTGTGTGTGTGTGTGTGTGTGTAGACTCGATGGCGTCCGGTCCCTTGTCCCTGCCCCACATGGTGCCGTTGTTGAAGCTGATGGAGGGAGAGGATGGAGTGGAGAACAGTGAGCGAGGCTGCCAGCTCCTCTACAACATCCTACAGTCCTCACGCAACACCGCTAATCATGCTAACGACTTCCAGCAACACGCACACACTCTGTTATCAGGTACACACACACACACACACACACACACACACACACACACACACTGATGTCCTGACGCTACAACACCACAATGCTAATGCTGCATGTCGATCATGTCTCACTACAGTCTGACTTATTAAAATCAGAAAGACATGATTGGCTGTCTGGCCTGTCCGTCTCTCTCTCTCTCTCTCTCTCTCTCTCTCTCTCTCTGCAGCGGGCTGGGAGCCAATCCCGGAGCTGCTGGAGGCTTTCAGCACCGAGTTTGCCCTGCGTCTGTTCTGGGGTCACGCCGGAGCCACGGCGAGCAGAAAGGAACGCTATGAAAAATTCGACAAGATCCTCTTCGTCCTCTCTAACAAACTGGAGCCTGCGCAGAATTCCGAACTCTGACGTTTGGACTTCCAACCCTCGGCCAAGGTGTCAGGAAGCAGGAAATCAATCCCAGATCAGTTCTCTCTGGCCGGATAACAGTCACGGAAAGCTTTTTTAATGACTGGACAAAGCGAGGGAAGCTCAGGAAAGCATGTCTCAGGTTCTGGAAAACCCATATAAAGCTCTTCTCTGATTGGACGAGAGCAGATGAAAGGTTTTCTCTGATTGGCAGAAAGTGGAGGAAAGCTTTTTTCTAACTACAAAACCATGTAAAGCTTTTCTCCCATTGGAGAAGCAGTAGACAAGCAGTAGCTTTTTTTTCTGATTGGCTCATAGAAAGATAATGAGATGGAATTTTATGGAACTAGTTCAAGTTATTTTTTCTGCTCAAATGGACACTGAGTAAAGCTTCTCTCCGATTGGATGGATCAAGTTTGATGTTGTGGAACAGGCGACAGTTTGTGTTCTTGTTTTTTATTAGATAAAATCTCTTAATGGTTGAAGCTTTTCCCTGATGGGACGGGATTCAGCGATGACCTGTGATGATAATCTCCTGTTTGCAGAAGAACTGACCAAAGAGGAACGTCTCCATTCGCATGTGGTCATGTTTACACATTCTATTGTACGTGTGTGTGTGTGTGTGTGTGTGTGTGTGTGTTAATGTGTGTGTCCTGAACGATGACAACTCTTGTGCCTCCCTCTCTGTGAATATTTTCTGACTACGGCAAACACTGGAAACGACACATTTCTTTTGATGAATAAATGAATGAATTAAAAAATACTTGATGAATTAATTTAATGCATAATAAACTGATTAGTCGAAACACATGAATACACACACTGTCCTTCACAGACATGAAGCAGGATGAGAGAACGAAGAGAAAAGAGCAAAGTTCTGTGTTTCTATAACGCCACATAAACTCTCAAAAACCCAGCCTGGACACCTATAATACTATAATACCAGGAAACTTGAATCGCAATCCATTCCAGGACTATGTCCAGATGCTGAGACATTGTGAAGACAGACGGATGATCTCTGGTAATTAGTGTAAAAAAAAGAGATCTCAATAATTAGCGAACTATAATATGCTGTTACTTTCATATTTTGTTTTAAATATATGCTAATTCTGACAGTCAAGAAATCTTCAAGATGTTTTTAGTGTCTGAAACCATCTGCCTTAAGGTAATAAAAAAATGTTCATGGTCTCTGCTATTGTAAAAAAACCGTGAAATCTTAAATGTTACATGATTCAGTTGGTAGCAGATCCATAGAAGTCCAGAGTATCAGAGTAACATCCACATAAACGGCTGGACCCGCTGGTTGCCTCCACTGGCTCGCCTTCTTCATATCTCTTCCCCAAGTAAGTGACACGCCAACCAGCCACATGATGTAAAAGAATAAAGATGATCCATCAGAGCTTCTTTGATTGCTCCATGGTCCAGTACAGCAGGAGCTTTTGCTGTTTTGGAGACACTCTGACCCTGGAGCTGTCTAGGTCAGAATCGGTGAATATCGTATGGGTTTTTGAGGACTAGACCTTCTTTGGTACCGGAATGCAATGCTTAATTTCACCACCAGATGTCACCATCAGCTGGGTGGCATTTAATCCAAGGTGAGGATAAATAAACTTGTAGTGATCACAGTGTTGATCATTTGCTTCCTCAGTGTAAATCTTATAGTTTGTAGTTTTCATTTGTCCAAACCACACAGGTTAGATCATCAATTCTTCAATTAGCCTGTTAGACATTCAATTCTTAGCTCTTCCAAGGTCTTTTTGAGCTTTAGTTTGCATAAGCGTTTATTTTTAATACTTGTTTGGTGTCAGAATTTGGGCTGAGTTTAAGTGGGGGGGAAAAAGCACCCAAGCAGTTGATCCGGTTTGTGCAGAATCAGGAAGCAGATGAACTGGTTTACGTGTGTGAGTGTGTGTGTGTGTGTGTGTGTGTGTGTGTGTGTGTGTGTGTGTGTGTGTGTGTGTGTGAGGTGTGGGCTGGAGTGAAGTTAAGAGTGTTACAAGCTGCGGCTTCTTTACGACACATGTAGGCGAGAAGTGGGAGTGGTGCACCACCCTGCTGAGAGGACACACAGCGTGAGGAAGGTTGACCTGATTAGACGCAGATTAGACCTTCTGCCACGTTCAGGACGTTTCCTGAGTGAGAAGTCGAGGTCATGGACTGGGGCACAGCACTCTGGGTAGGTCTCTCTTTTTCCCCACCCATTAATGCCATTGATCTGCTTAAGAAACTGATCCGAGTGTGTTAAGGTTTAGGGATTATGCA
>JAAGKR010012694.1:0-15819 GCA_011419295.1 Clarias macrocephalus
ATCTATTTTTATTTTTGTCATGTCTCTTTTGTAATTTTTCTTCATTTTTTTCTTTAATAATTGTACTTATTTTTAATTAATTTAAAAATTAAAATAAATAATTAATCACTTATTTCACACTGTCACTTATGTGAAGAACTCTAAAATACTTTTATAAACACAATTCTCATCTCAGGTCATGAATTTATTAATATTTAAACTGGTAAACACACACTGAGACTCACATAAACCATAATAACAGAATAAACAGATGAAACATAACAGAAAGGAAAATATAGAAGACAAGAAAGAAACCTAAAAGAAACCCACAAAGCTGGGGAAGAACATGAAAACTCCACCTGAACAGAGCATAGGAGGAAAATTTACAATCCTGAAGGTGTGAGGCAACAGTGCAAACAGCTAAGCCACAATTCCACCACATAAAGTAATTAATTCATGCATCCACTACACCGCTTTATCCTGTATACAGAGTCACGTGGTGCCTGACAATTTAGACATGACGATTACCTTAATCTGAAAGTCTTTGGATGGTAGGAGGAAACTGTAATACTCGGAGAAAACCCAACAAGCACAGGGAGAACATGCAAACTCCATGCACACAAACCCTGGAGATGTACAGCTACATTGCTAACCACAAGGCTACTATGAAACCCAATATACAATAGTTGTGCTACAAAATTAAATATCAATGGTTACCAGTTTAACAATCAGATAAATAAATAAATAAATAAATAGTCATAATATATGTTTAATTTTAAATAATGATTTGTTTTTCTTTACATTCTATGGATAAGCAATGATCAGTAGTTACTGCTATAATGTTGATAGTAATAAGATGTTATACAAACAAATAATAAAAGATTAACAGTTTTTTTTTTCTTTTCAATTAAAGCTACTGTAGCCCTTCTATTTTATTATATATAAATGGAGTAACAAAAGCAAATGTAAATAAAATCCACATGTTTTAACCACTGGTGTTAGGGCTTGACAATAGTTGAAACTTAAAAAAGGTTGTTATCATTACTGTAATTGGAAAAAAAGAATGTCACTATCTAAGTTCTAAGCTCTATTTGCAAACCACCAGTCAGTGTTTGTAATGTAGACCTGGGTCCAATCTATTTTAACTAACTTCTTTGGGAATCTCTGAGATTAGGATGGCTATAAACACTATTTCTTTATTTGTTTGTTTGTTTGTTTGTTTATTTTCATTTATTTAATTTGTTCATTTATTCATGGTAATATTTAAATTGATTTATTTTGTTACAGGCATATCCAAAGCAAGATGGTGATTTCCTAAAAGTTGAAGATGGCAGATGTCAATCATGGCAGCTAAACTGAATTAGAGTTTTTACAGTGTGAGTCTTTAAACAGCTTTAAAATATAAAACAAAGAAAGAGAAGATCTGTGAGGGCTCTGAACACAGCGAGTGTAGACAATGTAAAACATGCCTGTGCTACTATACGTCAGTACAGAGTGTAATATGCCCTTTTCCACATGCAGTGAAACACAGTCTGAATGTGCTCAATCTCCACTATCTAATATTCATGGTATTGGTTTAAGTCTAAAAAGTCAAATAAATATATAAATAAAATTGCAAGTAACTTTGCTAGATCAAGAAAGAATCCATATCTGTTATGAGAAGGGTTTAGTTTGCTGTGTAACAATAATAATTCAACGGGTAAAAGTACAAATAGAGCCATTTGAAAACATTGTTTAAATTATGTAATGAGTGTGAAGGAAGTCCTGGTTTTTACTAACTGTATTGATTTTATCTGCTGTGGTGAGCTTCTGGTTGTGTTTCCTGTTTCAAAGAGAAACCATGTTAGCACTACAATGCCAAATGACATAGATACTGGTATGTATGTATGTGTGTATGTGTGTGTATGTGTGTATGTATGCATGCTTGTATGCATGTAATGCATTTGTCTTGTGTGTTTGGCAGAAGGGATTAGAAAAGTAACGTATGAGAGTGATAACTGACATATAAATATTGCACATGAATATGGTACAATTATTTATCCACTAATAAAAATTTGTGCTAAAAGTTAGTATAGTATTAGTTGTATACCTGCAAATCTGAAATCTGAAAAAAAAGTTCTTTGCTTGTGTGCTGAGTTTTGCAACTTGGAGAGTATGGATGGACTGAAGCCTGTTTCACACCTTCGCTTCTACGACTGGGTACTTTTGCCATGAGTGCCATGTTCTCAAGGTTAAAACACACACTTTAAATATTTTAATGATTAGAAAGGAAGTTGTGCTTGTAATTGTAACGCAAACTGTGTAACGTACAGACTGTGTACACAATATAGAGCCACTGACAAAACAAAAAACCTACAGTTTTTGCAGGAGAGTGCTGGATGCAACTGGGTGCAACTCAGCACACACACAGAGAAGAAGAATCACTTATAGACATGAAGAACAAAATAATCTTCTTCTTCTTCTTCTTCTTCTTCTTCTTCTTCTTCTTATTATTATTATTATTATTATTAGTAGTAGTAGTAGTAGTAGTATGGAAGTTGAGTCAAGTCAACTGGACTTCCTATTAGTTCAGGAAAAACTTTTCCTTACCAGTAATTATTTAACATAATAATTATTTATTTCAATAATGAAATAAAGTAATTTAGTCACGATATTCCTCTGTATTTCTTAATATAATTATTTACAATAAAAAATCTATGTATGTATGCATGCTTGTATGCATGTAATGTATACAAGCATATAATGTAATGTATTTGATCTTCTAATTAAGCAGCAGTGATGTGATCTTTTTTTTAAGCAAAACAAAATGCATAAGACATAACATTGTTCACAATAAAGAATATATTAAACAAACTCTTTCTCACTCTCTTTCTATCTGGAAGAGAGAGAGAACACAGGAAATGGTAAAGCTTTACACACCTTCTGCTCTGTCAGTCAGTCAGTCAATTATAGAGACAGGATGGAGCTCAGTCGTCTCCCTGTGATGCTCTGTGAGTAAATGTTCTCTTTGTGTCTTCATTAGACTGAGTGTTGGGTATAAAGTTGTTCATCTGCAGTCTGAATGTCCTGAGTGATGAGTTTATTGTGTGATTAGGACATTGTGTGTACTTCAGCATGACTGCTCAGGTGGATCAGTGGATCCATATCTGTTATGAGAAGGGTTTAGTTTGATGTGTAACTACGCTCAGTAACTATGATAGTTCAACAGGTAAGAGTACAAGTAGAGCGAGTTTAAAACACAGGGTTTAAATAATCTAAAGAGTGTAAACGAGTCTGTATTGTTGGAATCTGTACCTCTGGAATCTGTCACAAAAACATCCTTTTTCCACCTTAGAAATATTGCCAAGCTTAGGAACATTTTATCTGTATCTGGTGCAGAAAAGCTAGTTCATGCATTCATGACGTCCAGACTGGACTACTGTAATGCATTACTGGGTGGCTGTCCTGCATCCTCAATTAACAAGCTACAGTTAGTCCAAAATGCAGCCGCCAGGGTTCTCACTAGATCCAGCAATAATTATCATCCCTGCACTGGCTACCTGTTCAGTTTAGAATTAATTACAAAATAGCATTACTTACGTACAAGGCTCTAAACGGTTTAGCTCCCACATACCTAACCTGTCTTCTGATACGGTACAATCCACCACGTTCCTTAAGATCAGAAAACTCCGGACTACTGGTAGTTCCCAGAATATCAAAATCTACAAAAGGAGGTGGGGCATTTTCATATTTAGCTCCAAAGCTTTGGAATAGCCTTCCTGACAGTGTTCGGGGCTCAGACACAGTTTCCCAATTTAAAAGTAGACTCAAGACGCATCTCTTCAATCTGGCATACACATAATTTATTTCTTTACCTCATACTCCAGTACATCTATCCTGAATGGCAACCACGCTAATTCTTTTCACCTGCTCTTTATTTTTCCACCCATCCCGAGGCATCTGGAGATTGTGCCAGCTTCAGTAGACAGAGGCCGACCCTGCGAGGTTCCTGAGGCATCCAGAGAAGGACCTGCTCCAGCTGGATTCCTTTTCATGTTGGTTTGGAGCTACACATGCTGCTCCTGAGCTCCCAGTGATCCAGACCCCCATCTGCGCACTGCACCTGCTGACTCATCCCTGAACTGAACTGGACTTCATGTTAAGTTAAATAACTTCTGTTATATCGAACGTTCAGCTGCATAACACACATGATGTTATACAATTTCTGTTATCTGTTATCACCCAGATGAGGATGGGTTCCCTGTTGAGTCTGGTTCCTCTCAAGGTTTCCTCCTATTGCCATCTCAGGGAGTTTTTCCTTGCCACTGTCGCCGTCACCCTTGGCTTGCTCATCAGGGACAATCTCATTATCTAGACACATTTTTCTTACACATATATACATTTCCATAAGTCTTCTTTTAATTTTCTTTTAATTTCTGTGAAGCTGCTTTGAGACAATGACCGTTGTTAAAAGCGCTATAGAAATAAATAGAAATAAATTTATAGAAATCTATAGAAATTGACTGCTTTGTTTGCACTTGTTTGTACTTTTATAAAATGATGTAATGTACAATAAAATCTTCAGTGCTGATTTAATGCTTTCAGAACTACAGTATATATACTGGACCTATATAAGCACTGTAGTGTATTAACATTGTTGACAAGAAAGTTTGCAGAAAGTTTGCAGTGTGGTTGTGATAGACAAAAAAATTTTTATCTGCTGGGGTGAGACTCTGCACAGAGGACATAGAGCATGTTGTGGTTTCGTTTTTCTGTAAATAATAAGGGGGGGGGGCTGTAGGGTGTAAGGTAATGAGTTTAAAATGCATGAAAAATAACATAAAATTAGTGACTGTAGCAATGGTATATGCAATATATATTTTTTTATTTACATATCGATACTTGAATAAATGTGTGTGTGTGTGTGTGTGTGTGTGTGTGTGTGTGTGTGTGTGTGTGCGTGTAGTAAACATCATACTATTTTTTTTTCTTGCAGTGTCCATTTTTTTTCCATATTTTTGCCCCATACATATATATGTACCGTATGTTTCCTTTTTAAAAAGCATTTCACTTACATGCTGCCCAGTGAGATACAAAATAATGTTAACTGACTAAGAAAATGTAAATATATTAATAAAATTTCAGATTTCCTATAGTTTCTAAATTTGTATCAAAGCAGTATTTCAAACTTCATGTATACATTTATGTCACTTACTTTAGTGTTATTTCAAACAACTCCTTAACTATGTTCACATAGAAACAGTTCAACTGATTTAACTTCTATTTATATAAATAATAATAATAATTATAACCTTGAAGATTATCATAAAGCAGCTTTAAAGAAACCTGGACATGCAATTGCAATTTAAGTGTTTAAAAAATGAGTCTGGCAATAAAGGGAGAGTAAGAAGGTAACACAGACATTAGGGCCTCATAAGACATTAACCAGCCAGTGACTCAATCAGTGAACACATGAGAGTGGGGGCGCAACAACATCCAAAAGAAACCATAAAGGTCTTTGTTTTATTTAACCTATTTACATAAATCAACAAAATGTGACTAATGTTTGCATATAATTCTACAATAAAACTCTAGAATTATATTTTAAACAAGGCACATTTTTTCTGCAAAATGTCAAAGTACAAATTTAATTATAATTTTGTATCTCCTGTGTAACAGAGAGACCACGTGCAGTACTGAGTGTCTCTCCACAGTGCTGGCTGACTGAAGGAGACTCAGTGACCACATTCAGCTGGTACAGAGATTTTCTCTCAAGACACAATGAAGGCTATATCAGATATAAAGTGGAGCTTCTCTCACCACAGTGGACCATTTGATTCACGCAAAACTCGTCAACTATTTCACACAGATGTTCTTCTGCATGCAAACTTCATATTTTATCTAGATTTCAAATTCAAGTTCAAATTTTATTTGTCTTATACACAGTCATACACAGTACGATATGCAATGAAATGCTTAGACAACTGCCCTGACCTTAAAAAGACTATTAATAGGAATAATATAAAAAAAGCTACTTATCTAAGAAAGAATATCTATATAGGAAATGAATATTAAAACAAAAGTAAATACCAAAATATATGGGGTATCGAAGTCTGCACCCTACCTGAATATGTTCTGGACAGTGTTCTAAAGTGCAGACATGTATCCTGCCAGCCTGCTTCAGAACTGATTTAGTATACAGACTACTTTACATTAAGTAGTCTGTATACTGGAATTTGCATAACAGCAATGTGGTCTAAGAAGCCAAGTTGTTGCTGGGCTGGAGCTCTGCCTGGTATACACCTACAATAGAATAACTTTCTAAACAAGATCAATCATGATCACTTTGAGATTCACAATGTTGAAATTTATGACTACAAACAAAAATATTGTGCTTTTGACAGTTTGGTAATATTCACATACAGTTCAGGTGTACCATGGGTTAAATATGTTCATTGAAATTTTGCTATGAAACCACATTTAGAATAACACATTATATAACAAATTATAATGTGTGTTTAAGGTGAATCTCCTCCAGTCTCTCTGATCATCAATCCCAACAGAACTCTACTGGATGGACAGTGAGACGATACATATACAAAAAAGGAGTGTCAGATTGTTCATGGTGGGGATCAGTTACAGGATCTACATGTAATATCAGCTCCCTCTACACATCCTACACTGGAGTTTACTGGTGTGAGTCTGAATCTGGAGAAAACAGTAATCCTGTCAACATCACAGTGCACAGTGAGTCTTTACATAGTGTGTTTAATGTTTCATTATAGTATATTCAAAACTTCTAATCTAAGGCATTTTCATTCAGTTCTACACCCCCAAATGCAAAGAACCTGAAAAGTTTGATAATGGAATAAATGTGTGCTGTTCAGGGTGTGTTCAAATAAGCGCAGCTTTCAGCCAATATTACTTTTATTTTATGAGTTAGTTTTATATTACACACGATAAACTATAAATATTTACAGTATGCCTAGCAACAACATGTGAATTTGACTGAGGGTCTGCCTGTCTGAAAGTCTGTGGTGTAGCGGCACCGGTTTTGCTCATCACGCGCATTGCAGCATTACTGCAACACAGGTGTGAAAAAATATGTTGTAATAATTTGCTGCTGTAAATGTAATTATTATTTATTTCTTTGTTTGTTTGTTTGTTTGTTTGTCTTTGCTTGTTCTAGACGTTGATGTGATCCTGGAGAGTCCAGTCCATCCTGTGACTGAGGGACGTCCTCTGACTCTACGCTGTTTATATCGCAGCACAAAGCCCTCAAAGCTCCGAGCTGATTTCTATGAAGATGGATCAGTTCTCCAGACGCAGACTACAGGAGAGATGATCATCCATAAGGTCTCAAAGTCAGATGAAGGTTTCTACCACTGTAAACACCCAGAGAGAGGAGAGTCAGAGAAAAGAGATGAGGTGAGTAATTTATCTTTTTGGATTTAATGTTCTGTTAGTAAAACATTTAGGATATACAGTGTTTACAGTGCTCTCTTTCTTTCCTCTCAGGTTCTGGATCCAGTGGTGGAACAGTACACTGCAAAATTCCCAGTGTTGATTTAACACCCCGAGTGTTTATATATGACCTAATGGTCACGAATGTACTCTAAAAGTGTTAAATCAACACTCTGGGTGTTCATTCAAGACTAAGGATTTTGCTGTGTAGGAATGACTGAAGGACTGAGTTTGGCCTTTTTGTTTGTTGTCTTAATAATTCTAATGATCCTGCTGTGGTGCTGCAAAATAAAGAAAAGGTCTGATAACTGATTTAGATCTGTTATATAGACTATACTGCTTACTTGGTGTATCTCATAATAGAGAAAGCAAATATTTATTCCTATTAAAATAATTTTAAATTTGACATTTTTAACATTTGACATTTTTGACATTTAAATTATGTAGTATTAAAAATGTAAATAAAATATACAGTGCATTAATAATAAAAAGTGCAAGTACTATAGAAATCTAATTACACTGTTGTTCACATTATATCCATAATTAGTAATTCTAACTATTTTTTGCTCTTTGTATTATCATAACAGGTAGTTTTGTATTAAACGGTCCCTCCCTATTAGAAGACAGATTCCTGCAACTGAGAACCCAGAAGAGTACCTTTGCTCAACACTGCCCCCAAATGCACAACCGAAAAAGACTGCTGGTTGCCAGGTTGTGTAGTGGAGATGCTGCGTATGCTGCGTGTTAGCTTAATGTTAGCTTAATTAAAAATATTAAACAAAGCTTGGTGTGACAAATCTCTAGTCAAAAAGGACCAAAGAACAACTCAGGATTCTGCGCAGATCTGGATGAAGTAAGCAGGATTTATTGCAGCAATAAAACCCAAATGAGCCGCACCTGCAATGCTTAGGTCGTAAATCCAAGCATTATCAGGAGCAGACTGTCTGACAGCTACATGCACACTCATTATATACAGTTTTCAAGGGAAGGGATATTTACACCTTGTTCCCTCCTCTGTAATTTTTTTTCCACTCCTTACCAAAATTTTAACCCATTATAGTTTAACTTTTTTCCAAGAATTTCTCCCATTATGTTTAAGTTTTTATACAACATTATGTTACATCATATACCTTGTCATCTGACTCCCTATGTGATGTATTATATTTTTCCCCATTAAAATTATTTTTTCTTGCAAATTACTTTCCATTATCTTTAGACTTCTCTTGTTTAATTTATAATTAAAAAAAAATACTTAATTTTACCATACATTACTGGTTTTCTTGGTTTATTCTACAGTTCTCAAAAGTCAGACCATGCGTAATCATCTCTTTCACTCTATTTCAATTCCTTGTCTTGTTTCTAGATTTCTAGGGTTAACTAGATCAATAATAAGTGCTATTAGTCAAACACAACTGGGAAGAGTTTTTTTTTTTTTTTTTTTTGTGTGGTGGGGGGGGGAACAGATTCGTCTTGAGTCGTCGTTTGAAGATCGTCAAAGTCTCTGCTGTACAGATATCTAGAGGAAGTTTGTTCCACCACCTAGGTGCCAGAACAGAAAAGAGTCTGGATGAATGCTGCCCTTGATCCCTGAGAGATGGTGGGATGAGGCGAGCAGTGCTGGAGGATCGCAGGGAACGTGGTGCAGTGCGTGGTGTGATTAGAGCAGAAAGGTAAGTTGGTGCTTGGCCATTTATAGCTTTGTAGGCAAGCATCAGCATTTTGAATTTGATGCGGGCAGCTACAGAAAACCAGAGCAGGGAGCGGAGGAGTGGGGTGGTGTTGGAAAACTTGGGAAGGTTGAAAACGAGACATGCTGCTGCATCCTTGATCAGTTGCAGAGGACAAATCGTGGACAGAGGCAGAAGTGAGTTGCAGTAGTCCAGTCTTGAAATAACAAGGGACTGAAGAAGCACCTGAGTAGCCTGTGAAGAAAGAAATGGGCGGATTCTTCTGATATTGTAAAGAAGAACACAAGAGTGAGTAAGGTTAGCGATGTGTGGGGAAAATGACAGATGATTGTCCACGGTTTCCCCCAAGATTGCAGGCAGTGGCTGAAGAAGTGATTTGATTGTTGTCCAGGGATATCACAAGGTCTTGACCTGGGGGTAAATCACCAGGGATGAACAACAGTTTGGTTTTACTCAGAGTGAGCTTCAGCTGATGAGCTGCCATCCAGGATGAGATGTCTGCCAGACATGCTGAGATCCGGGTGGAAACCTGAGTGTCAAAGGGAGGAAATGAGAGAATAAGTTGAGTGTCATCTACAATGGTATGAAAATCCATGTGATCATATGACCTTACCAAGAGACCGGGTATAGAGGGAGAACAGAAGAGGACAAAGTACTGAGCTCTGCGGGACACCAGTATAGAGTTTACGTGGGGCAGATGTGGATCCCCTCCATGTCACCTCATACAAGCTATCTTCTAGGCAAGAAGCAAACCATTGCCATGCTGTTCCACAAATTCCAAGGCTTGTAAGAATAGATAATAGAATCTTGTGGTTCACTGTGTAAAATGCAGCTGACAGGTCGAGGAGGATCAGGACAGATGACAGTTTAGCAGTTCTAGCAGCATGGAGCTCCTCAGTGACTAACAGAAGGGCAGTCTCTGTGGATTGTGCCACTTTGAATTCAGATTGGTTGGGATCATTAAGGTTGTTCTGTGAGAGATAAAGATACATTTGGTTGTAAACAGTCCTTTAAAGAATTTTGAAAATAAAAGAAAGAAGTGATACCGGGCGATAGTTTTTAACTTCTGATGGGCACAGGCAGGGTTTCTTAAGGATGGGAATAATCCTTGCCTTCTTAAAAGCAGCAGGAACATGACCAGATGATATGGAATGTTTGATGATGGTTGTGGTAAAGGGAAGGAGATCTTGTGAGATGACCTGGAGCATTGTGGAAGGGATTGGGTCTAATGAACAGGTGGTGGGGTTAGATGATGAGATAATCTACTGAATCTCATCAGACGACAGGTTGGTGAATTCTGCTAAGGGAGGGAAGGGAAGGTTCTGTGGTTCTGCTGTAGGAGTTTGGTTGGGAGCTGCAATTTTCCCATCGTAGAACGTGGCAAAATCGTCAGCAGTCAGAGAGGAAGGAGCAGGAGGAGTATGTGGGTTGCGTAGTGCGGAGAAGATGTTGTGGAGTTTGCCAGGATCATGTGCAGAGGCTTCCAGCTTTTCTCTGTAGAAGGCAGTTTTGGCAGAAGTCAAGTCACATGAGAATTTGGAGAGAATAGTCTGGTAAGAGACAAGATCTCCATTGACAGGGCCTCTGTGGGCCTCATCCAGGCTGAGTGTCAGCAGTCTATGTCGTTGATGCAGTTTCTACAGGAGAGAAGACTTACGTACTTCAGGAAGGATAAATCCAATCCTGACCCTTCTAACAGACTTCTTCTGGAGGTAATCAGCCCTTCTCCTCCTGACTTTAGGCCTTTATGGCCAGAGTCTGGCACTCCAGCTTCTTCTGTTCTAAGGCCTATTTGTCATGTAAATGTTGCCACTCAGACTGATTTTAAAGTGTCTGTTAGTACACAAACTAACGAGAGTGCAACTATTGGCACCCAAACTGATTTTCCTCCAGCACCTTCACCAATTCTGAACCGCGGCATTTCTGCTTTTGTCCCCCTCACTGATCTTCCTGTGTGTGTTGTTCAGGGTCAGAGAAGGTTGATGTTTGACATGTGATTTCTTATGCATTTATTATTTGACTGCTGATGCTTACCCAGGCCCCCTATGTTTTTTGTACTTTTTTATGTTGGACCTTTATACTTTGTATTTTTATATAAAATTTTCATGTATCTCTTTGTTTGTCATTATGTAGATGCACATGCTATTTTGTTCTGTCTAATCTTATTAAACTCAGTATTCTTAAAACTGATCATGTGGTTTTTGTACTTTTGTCTATCATATGACAGCTGATTATAAAATAAGTACAGTGCATGTCTGGGTCACTTTAGGTTTTTCCCTTACTGGTTATGTTTTATGACCTGTCCTATAGTCTCTGACACTAGGGTTTTTTTTTTCCCATACTGGTTATGTTTTATGACATGTCACATAGTCCCTGTCTGTTTTTTTTTCTACACAATGTCATATGGTCTCACCTCTGAATGACCCCATGCCTTCTCTCACAATTAGCTTGTTCATTTTATGCATGGGATCCTGTTTTCTGCTTACTTCTGCATACTAATCTTTTCCCTACGTACTTCTGTATTTTTCTCACTAAGATTAATACTGATTAATTGTTATTGTATTCCTTGATTAATATTATTATATTGATTAATACTGTTACATTGTTGCATACACAGGCATGTTTTTACTAAAATATGCTTACATCATATACAAGTGAGCTTAAAAACTGGAAAGTTAAGAAAGTCTGTGATTTGTGGTCGAGGAACGAGAACGAGAAGTCAGCAGCCAAAAATCCAGACAAGCAAAAAGTCCAGAGCAAGACGCGTAAGCGAGGTCCATGAAACAGAGAGAGGGACAAGATTCAAAAACTGCAAAAAGGCGAAGCAGCAAAAAGAAAGAAGTGGAGCAGAAGTGCTGCTGATCATGACTTTGCTTGAGACAAAGGCATGACCTGACTTGCTGTGACACCACTGTTTGAAAATGTTCACCTTCTTACTACACATTTTGGCCCAGTCTAATTTTTGGGGGCCCCTATCACTGTGTGTTTGATGTAAATATCAATACTATTTCTTTCTTATTTCTCTCCCTTCCACTGATGTTTGTGATTATTTTTATCGTGTGCTTAAAAGATAAAAAGGGCTAAAAAGACAAAAAATGGAAGAAATACAATAAATGCAGAAACAGCAGTGCAAGAAAAGAAAATCCTTTTTTTTTGTAAAACCCTGTGCAACATTTATATTTTTTATAAAAATAAAATATTGTTCTTGTTTAATAAATTAGTGCTTGTATCTTGTTACCACTGATGCTGTAAATGAGTCCATATCTATACAGTAGTATTTCACATGAACTGATTCATCAAACACAAAAAATATATATATATATTTTTTTTGCTGAGTGCCATGTTTTAGAAGCCACAAAGCCGAATTGAATTGCAGAACAGAAACTGCAGAGTAGTTCTTTGACACAACTATTGAATGGTAAGTTTAGTATGTTACCTATTATTTCAAATTATTATAATCTAATTCAAATTTTGTCACATACACAGTCATACACAGTACGATATGCAGTGAGATGCTTAGGCGACTGCCCTGACCTTAAAACAAGACTATTAATAGGAATACTATAAAAAAGTTACTTTATCTAAAAAGGAATATCTATATAGGAAATACATATTAAATTTGAGAAATATTTAAGTAAGTAAATTTAACTAAGAAAGAATAAAATATCTGTATAATACAAAATACAAAATATACTGTACACTATAATAGAGATATAAGAAAAATATAAGAAGAATATAAAAAAATAAGAAAAACCTAGCTGTACAATAGACAATATAGAATTGTCGGAGTGGAGTGAACATAAAAGAACAGAATGTCCAGGGGCGTGCAAATATGCAGTAAAGTGTCGTATTAAAGTGGCTTGTGTGCATAATGTCCATGAGTGTGCAGGTGTGCAGTGACCACTAGTGTAGCGGATGTCCAGAATGTCCAGAGTGAGTGCAGAAAACGAATATTTTAGTTTATTGTTTTAAAACAATCCTGATTGCAGTTGTTATTAGGTTTGTTATTATTAGGCTTTTTTTCACATAGGGCCATGCTTGCACTTTTTTTGTTCCTACATACATTAAATAATTATTTTAAAACTGCATTTAGTATTGACTTATGTTATCTTTGTGTGAAGTGTGACAAAAATGAAAAATCGAAATACAACATAAGGAATTGACATGGCATTGAGCATATAAGTGCAGATTTACATGTGACAAATCATAGATATTAGAGTTAGAATGATTATCCCCCCCCCCACACACACACACACACACACATGTGCATGTGTGTCTGTGTGTGTGTGTGTGTGTGTGTGTGTGTGTGTGTGTGTGTGTGTGTGTGTGTGTGTGTGTGTGTGTGTGTGTGTGTGTGTGTGTGTGTGTGTGTGTGTGTGTGTGTGTGTGTGTGTGTGTGTGTGTGTGTGTGTGGAAAATAATCATTCTAACTCTAATATCCAAAGTATGGATAATTTGCCTTCCTCTTTTGTCATTTGTTCTCTTTTGTTTGTGCCTATGTCAAAACAGCAAGTGGGTTTCCTAGAAAAAGGAAGGAAGGGGCCCAATGAACAAATGAATCTCCAAAAGCACACTGTTTGTCTCTTTGACAAGGAGAACACAGGAAGAAATAGGGCTTTAACACACACCACTGCTTTGTCAGTCAGTCAGTCATTCTAGAGACAGGATGGAGCTCAGTCGTCTCCCTGTGATGCTCTGTGAGTAAATGTTCTCTTTGTGTCTTCATTAGACTGAGTGTTGGGTATAAAGTTGTTCATCTGCAGTCTGAATGTCCTGAGTGATGAGTTTATTGTGTGATTAGGACATTGTGTGTACTTCAGCATGACTGCTCAGGTGGATCAGTGGATCCATATCTGTTATGAGAAGGGTTTAGTTTGATGTGTAACTACGCTCAGTAACTATGATAGTTCAACAGGTAAGAGTACAAGTAGAGCGAGTTTAAAACACATGGTGTAAATTAATCTATATAGTACCTCTCATGATCATTTGATCTGCTAAAAAAAAAAAATAAAAATAAAAAAAAAAATAAAAAAACGGCCTTGTGCTGTACATTGATTATTGTGTTGTATCAATGAGTGACTAACATCTATACAGTAGCTGCTCTTTTCCAACACTGGTGACACTGGTAAAATTTTTATTTGTCACATACACAACCATACACAGTAAGATATGCAGTGACCTGCTTTTACAACAGTTTGTGATTTTGAAAAAAAAAAAAAAAAGGAAAAAGGAAGGAAGTAAGGAGGCATAAATCCTAATAGGAAAGAATAAAACATCTAAAATGTCCATTTGTTTTGTTACAATAAAAATAAAATAGAATACAAAAAGTAGAGGGTACAAATATGTAAAGTATATATAAAGGTAAGAACTGTATAAATAGAGGTGGAGGAGCATGTACGGCTGATTCTCATTTATATTATTTGTGTTTTGACTAAGTTTAGTTAAAATTGGCCTTCATGAATAAAGACTGTCTGTTTTACCTTTGATGACTGTTTAATGAAAATTATTTAAATCCAGTGCTGCATTAATTTTTGCGCAAGATCTTATACTGATTACAGGATAGTTGATTCACTAGTTCATGTGTGAAAATTATTCCTCATGCTCCCTGAACCACTCCTTTGGAATGTGACACCTGGAATGTGTCATATTCTAGGTTCTTCAAAGCCACCTTTTGCTTTGATTACTGCTTTGCACACTCTTGGCATTCTCTTAATGAGCTTCAAGAGGTAGTCACCTGAAATGGTTTTCACTTCACAGGTGCCCTGTCAGGTTTAATAAGTGGGATTTCTTGCCTTATAAATGGGTTTGGGACCATCAGCTGTGTTGTGCAGAAGTCAGGTGGATACACAGCTGATAGTCCTACTGAATAGACTGTTAGAATTTGTATTATGGCAAGAAAAAGCAGCTAAGTAAAGAAAAACAAGTGGCCATCATTACTTTAAGAAATGAAGGTCAGTCAGTCCAAAAAATTGGGAAAACTTTGAAAGTGTCCCCAAGTGCAGTCACAAAAACCATCAAGCGCCACAAAGAAACTGGCTCACATGCGGACCGGCCCAGGAAAGGAAGACCGAGAGTCGCCTCTGCTGCGGAGGATAAGTTCATCCGAGTCACCAGCCTCAGAAATCGCAGGTTAACAGCAGCTCAGATCAGAGAGCAGGTCAATGCCACACAGAGTTCTAGCAGCAGACACGTCTCTAGAACAACTGTTAAGAGGAGACTGTGTGAATCAGGACTTCATGGTAGAATATCTGCTAGGAAACCACTGCTAAGGACAGGCAACAAGCAGAAGAGACTCGTTTGAGCTAAAGAACACAAGGAATGGACATTAAACCAGTGGAAATCTGTGCTTTGGTCTGATGAGTCCAAATTTGAGATCTTTGGTTCCAACCACCGTGTCTTTGTGCGATGCAGGAAAAGTGAACGGATGGACTCTACATGTCTGGTTCCCACCATGAAGCATGCAGGAGGAGGTGTGATGGCGTGGGGGTGCTTTGCTGGTGACACTGTTGGGGATTTGTTCAAAATTGAAGTCATACTGAACCAGCCTGGCTACCACAGCATCTATTCCATCCAGTTTGTGTTTAGTTGGACCATAATTTATTTTTCAACAAGACAATGACCCCAAACACACCTCCAGGCTGTGTAAGGGCTATTTGACCAAGAAGGAGAGTGATGGGGTGCTGCGCCAGATGACCTGGCCTCCACAGTC
>JAAGKR010012695.1:0-15817 GCA_011419295.1 Clarias macrocephalus
AGCTGCTGTTAACCTGCGATTTCTGAGGCTGGTGACTCGGATGAACTTATCCTCCGCAGCAGAGATGACTCTTGGTCTTCCTTTCCTGGGGCGGTCCGCATGTGAGCCAGTTTCTTTGTAGCGCTTGATGGTTTTTGTGACTGCACTTGGGGACACTTTCAAAGTTTTCCCAATTTTTCGGACTGACTTACCTTCATTTTTTAAAGTAATGATGGCCACTCATTTTTCTTCACTTAGCTGCTTTTTTCTTGCCATAATATAAATTTAAACTCTTTGAATGAGAAGGTGTGTCCAAACTTTTGGTCTGTACTGATATGCAGGGCAGCATGGTGGTGTAGTGGTTGGCACTTGTCGTCTTGCCCCTCCAGGGTCCAGGTTCGATTCCTGGCCAGGTTTGATTTCCGTCTCTGTGTGCATGGAGTATGCATGTTCTCCATGTGATTGGTGGGTTTCCTCTGGGTACTCCGGTTTCCTCCCACAGTCCAAACACCTGCAGATTAGGCTAATTGTCTGTAGTGTGTTAATGAGTGTGTGTGCCCGGGGTGTACACCGCCTCGTGCCCTAATTCTCTTAGGATAGGCTCCAGAAGCCCCTGAATACAGGATACAGCAGTATAGACGATGAGTGAGTGAGTAGTCATATGTACACAATGAGTACTATTTGTCCTAAATTCCTGCAACTGCTTCAGAGTTGTTGTAGGCCTCTTGATAGCATCTCTGAACAGTTTCCACTTGGATCTTTCATCCAGTTTGGAGTGACATCCTGATCCAGGGAAGGTGTGTGTTGTACCAAATACTTTAAACTTTTTAATAAAAGACTTCACTGTTCTTTTTGGCAGTGATTAAGCCTTTGAATATTTTGTGTATACATCTCCTGACTTGAACTTTGTGCCTTGCCTCCTATAGTTGATTGTTTGCTTCAGTTGCACTACCAGTGGCTATTTGTTCCAGCTTCCAAATCGGTGAATCTGTTTAAAAAAATTTTTTTTTACTGAGTAAATGCAGCAGGATAAAACAAAAAAAAAAAATTTAAACTGTGTCTGTCTTCATTTCAGGCTGCAATGAAGTAACAAAATATGATTATTTTAATAATTCATTATTATACTCACTGTAAGTGTTTATTCAACTCTGATACAGAAGGAGTTTTACAGTATTACTCCTTAAAGCATTATCATATTTAAATTTGACATATTGCTTCTCCCAAACAATAGAATAACTGACTGTTCAAATAACATTCAGAACAATTCAGAGCATTTATGACTCTCAGTAAAGCAATTTTTTTTTAAATCAAAGCATAATATACTTTTGACTGCCATATAATATTTTATATGACTGTCATATAATATCTTCTTTTGTGGTTGGCATTGATCAAACATTTAATCATGCCTTAGTTGCAGAGTAGAAGACATTCATGAACGATTCTAATGTTACATCCCTCTAATCATTTACACTTTTCCTAAGCAATTTTCACATAAGGCAGGTGTGATTCATACATAATGCTCATAATAGACCATAACATTGCTGTTATGGACTACAAGAGATTCTGCAATTTCCAGTGTGAGTTATGGCATGATAGACCAGTAGGTCAACTGCATTTTGATCTGTGAACCATCAGCTGCTTTAAAATGTATGCTCGAAGGCCAGCGAAGACAACAATAAACTCTCTTTTAGAGAGGATGAGTTAAAGGGGCATTGTTTCCTAAAGGCTGCTGTGTTGATGAGACAAGATGAAATTCTTGTTGAGATCTTTGCACTGCCCACAAGAAAGAGAGGTAAAAACACAATTTGATTTACATAGCTGCAAAAGAGCAAGCGATGTAGGTGAATGATTGGATCTAGAAAGGTTGTGCACTAGAAGATTTTGGAGCCAAGCACTGATCTCTGGAGAATGCTAACTATTACTTTATAAGACTTGGGTACTTGTAGGTCTTTGCAGAGTTATAGGCCTCAAACTGTTTTTGAGCCATTCTTATGAGAGAGTTTGTACTGTATATGTTATTTATCTGTGAACTCCAGATGGCTGACATTGCTTTCACCTTAGTGTTTATATGTCTAGGCCGAAACAGCTTGAGCCACATGCTTTCCTTGCCACTAATTTGTACCAAGTTGGCCTTTTGCATATGTTCACAGATAGGGACATAGTGGACAATGATTCTCTCGCTATCTCTCTCTCCCCCCTCTCCCTTGCTCTCTCCTCTCTCAATTATACAACGCTGTTTAATTCAGAGCCAATCTGTACGTGCCATGGCAACGTAATCTTTGGAATGTTATGGAAACATGTTGCAGAGGAAGAGACAATGAAGACAAGTAACAGTGTGGGGGATTTTACACCAGCCTCCACATAAACACAGCAAAATGTATCAGTGAGTAAGAAATCAAAAGCAAGCAGTAACAGCTGAATTTCCATCTTGTTTTATCATAACAGATGTGTATAAAACCTTACACTGACGTTAGATATAAGGTATTTCAAAAAACATTGTTGCATCTGCATAAATAGTATCATTATTCAGACCAAAGCCTAAACAAAGAGATTTTATATACAGTATAAGAGACATATTTTATGAAACAAAAGTAAAATGTTAAATGGCCCATGGTTGGTGGAAGTTGTTCAGAACCTTCTTGGTGCTTTTCTGACACCTACACAATGGTTCACCTCCAGCTTTGGAACTTACATAAAACTGCCACAAACCATGTAATAGGTGTCAATTAGTTAATTAAGTTTTTTTTTTTCACTCACAATTTCTTTTTGCTTTACTCATATAATATTTACATGAACATTTACATGAATTTATATAAATAAACATAAAATAGAATGCAAAAAAGTATACTTAAAGGAGAATTTTTTTTTGCCATTGCACAGCTAATTTTTTTTATTTTTTTATTTTTAATTAATAACACTTTAAATTATATTATACAACAGTTAACTCCAACATCTGATTGTACGAAAAGCATTCCATGAGTGCTGATACTGAGCATAACAGCACTGGGACATTTAACCATTTAACCCTCTCTACCCCCTGATCAAGGGCACTACTTGGTGTGTGGAATAAGGGATGTACAGCCCACTGGCTTTCCATTTTATGCTATTTAGGATTCAACCCTGGAAACCATCTATTAAGATTATGTGGAAATATAAAGAAGCACTTGGGAGATTTAGAGGACTGTCCACTACATTCATGGTTTATTCTCCTCACCTTTGGACTGTATAGTATTGGTAAGAATTGAACAACTTTCACCTGTTATTTGCACTGTTGGTGTTGGTCGCTAAATGTCAGTCGTCAGATATCTTTGCCACTTAGCCTGCAGCCTTGTGCCTATAAATGCACCACAGCCACGCTGATATTGAGCACAACAGCACTCTCTCTCATGTGATTATTACTTAATTCTCAGACAATAGTGCAGATAAGACTTATTCAGAGGACTCATTCTGCAGTAATTCTAGATTCACAAGTAAGGCTACATGCCATGAACGGTACTGGATGCCAAAATGAAATTTAAATTTACATTTTTATCATTTAAAAAATCTGAACTCATCCCAAATTCTTATAATATTGGAAAGAACTTAAGGAAGTCTCAGTACTGAGAGTACCTGCTGTACCCGTTCCAATTCTATATCGACCCCCCCTACATGCAGTCTGTTCAGAGGCAATCAGGAGCACTTGGTCCATTAAATTGATGAGTAGTCAATTACATACTGTAAATCATTCAAGACATTCAAATAGTTGATGAAAATAATGGAGTATTTTTACTGGACAGTATAATGCGATTTTCATCTTGGTCATATTGAAACTCATTAATTTAAAATGAGACGGGGGTGAATTATGTATTCATATGTATTCATGAGACATAAAAGGTTCAATATTGGAATGTATACATATGCAATCATGTAATCCTATTCTCGTAGGCATTGCATGTAATTTGTTTGAAACTAATTTATTGGTCTGTACATACAGATGGAAGTATTCCATATATAGTACAGTGCTCTAAAATTATATACACACAATTTTTGTGGCTTATGTAATGGATTGCTATCAATTGTTAATAAAAAAAAATACCCAACAGGCTCTCGATTATTTCATCTAATTAAGACTTAAGTATTGGAAATATATTCAGCATTTGTGTACGGCAGTAGGAAGGAAAACATATTAACCTTTTAGTATTGCACTGGTAGGTTCCTAATACCAGGATAACAGCAGTAAATGTACACCAGGTCAATTAACACATTTGGAGATTAAACAGAATAAGCCATTAGAATGTAAAGGCAACAGAGTGATAGTCTTTAAACTCATAACAATGAATTATACAAATGAAGTACTTTAAACCAATGGTAACTAATTTCCATTGAAAGTGTTGCAGTAAAAAATATATATGCCTTCTGATATATGCTTTTGAATCAAATTTTATCAGGCACTACAAAATAATTCAGTGATATTGTGTTTTCAAATTTTTGTCAGGTCTACAGTGGAGGTGACTGTAAACCCCACGTCTCAACCTAAAAACATGGATGCAGAGGTCTCCAAGAGTATACTACTGTAGATTAAACTCACACACACATGACCCACACTCACTGCAATGCATACATTCTTTCATTTATTCCGGTTCTTTACCAATCCTGATATTCCCTGATGACTGTTTCCATGTATGATCTTGATTTGCCTAACTGCCGAGGGTTGTCCCCCCCATCCCCCACCACCCCCAGTTTATACCTGTTTGCTGATCACCTGAACTACTCCTGGAATTTCCTCTGCCTGTTCTGTTTGTTTTCTAAAAAATCTCTACATCCATTTTACTGTTCCCTGGCACATTTTACAAGAGTGAATTAACTATCCTAAGTTAAATATAGTATAAAAACATTTATTCTGCTTTGTTTATACATTTTCAACTTGTGTTTGAGACATACTTCTGCTTAAGACATAAGCTACGGTACATTACGCATAATGTATAACATCATTCTGAAGTAAAAAATAAAGCCCTTTCTTCTGTTAATAGTAGTTCTGCACGTGCCAAACCTTTAAAGGCAACAGACAAAACACTGCACGTGAGAATTAAATGTCAGTGTGAATACCAACAGATTATGCATGTGATGCTCTTTTGAACATCAGCTCAAGGTTCTTTAGAGGTTTTTTGATGACAGTGAATAGATCACAGCATGGGTACACCACAGCACATCTGCATGTCTCCTTCAACTCCAAAGCATTACTGTCATCACACAGAGATCTGCAGAATGTGCAGCAGTTTCAGAACAGGTGGCCTAGACAGGTTGGAAACAGCAGGAAACTGGCTGTGCAGACTGCCTCTACACTCAGATCCCTCCCCTCTCTTACACACACACACAGGCATGTCGACAGAGTTCAAGAAACCTGCTCCCGGTGAATAAAGACATGGGGTGAAAATGAAATGGTGACAAATTAGAAATTAATACATTGCAGAATAAAATGCTGAAACACTACTTGTCTTATCAATTAACTGCACAATTTCTCATTCAATTCCAGTGATTGTGAGATTGCCAATATATGTTATTGTATATTGCCAATATATGTTTTAAATCTATCCAACTAACAGTCTGCCTGCACCAAGGAACTGCAAACTATTGGTCCATTTTTTATGTTTATAATTGGGTCTATATGTGTATACTAATGTTTGTTATCTATATTGGTTTTCAATCACTGTAACACTGTAAGGTACTTTTTAAATAACTATATACTATTTAATAAAATGAAACTACAAAATTACAAAAAGACTTAAATTACAACAGTGGAAAATGTCCAAATCCTACCTCCAATTCTTGGAACTCATCATCATCATCCACATCGTAGGACAATGTATGAATCTTGGAATCTTCCATAGATAAATCCAAGAATTTGTTGTCAGTGAGCATGAGCCCATCTTTAGTAACTGTAGCAGCGGAGTTAGCAGGAGCCATGTCCTCAATAAACGTGGTCTCACAGCAGTCGCTTCCTTCCCCCCAAACTCTCAGAACTCCTTCTGGGTAGAGGATGAGGTTGGGCTTATAAAAAGGGTCCAGAGCCTGGGGCAAGGCACTGGGGTTGAGCAGCTGCGGATGGTGCCCACTTATCTGTGTCCCGTTTCTGTCCTGACCCGTATGCTCAGGGGAATAATTGACCACCATGTGGCCCTGATACTGTGGGGCCGAGTACACTGACACCCTTCCTTCCTTGGTTTCTACCATAACACTTCGGGTGTTGATCAGACCGTTGCATTTGCAGCAATCAGGCCCCTGGTCACCACCAACCCCTGCTGTTGATAACTTCCTCTGAGGAGGATCTTTCTCCTCTTCTGCTCTGGGGGTAGTTCTGAGGTCTGTTTCCATTCTGGCCTAGTGAGCGCTGATCCTTAAGATGGTCCTTGTCCAGGCACTAGTTTGCCTCATGAGTGATCCATAAGAGAAAACATGAGGTGGAAGCATTGCCCTGTTCTCTCCTGAACAGAAACACAACAAACAGGGTCAATAATGTTTTAGCTTTTGATTTAAAAATCAAATTAAATTGCTAAGAAATATTACATGTGTAGCCAGCAAATGACATAAAGTCAGAAGTCTTTTCAGTTTTTTTCAGCCTTTTCACTTCATCACAAGGCTACCACCAGCCTTGGAGCCTCATTTGTAAAAATTTAAGAAAAGTCAAATATCCTCTAAAATTACAAAACATGTTTGCGAGTAAAATGTAACATACTAATCAATATTTTAGGGCTTATGAATGTGCATATGGATGCTTAATAAATATGATTGCTCTATATATCCACTTTTTACATCCATTTTTGCATTTGAGTGTCTTTATATGAGTAATATAAAGAAAATATAGAAATAACATAAAATACTTTCTGTGATACTGAAGATAAATAATTTCTGTGGTTTTGGTTTACTATATAATCTATTTTGTAAGTAATACTGTATGATGGCACCTTCACCTACAGTATTTATCTGAATTGAAGTGTTTCTAAAACCAGTGGTCCAACGCTTCAGTCATACAAATTCTCTTATACATCTTGTGTCATTGATTCTTCTCTTTCTACCGCATAATAATCTACATCAGTGTGGCCCTGTTCCAGAGAATGTACAGACACTTTTCTGCTACGTTCGGCAAGTATACTGCACTCCATATATGCAATTTTCCTTCTAGTCCATTGTAAACATGTCATCTCAAATTCCTAATAGATGGAATCCTAGTATTATCTCCCAGTTGGAGCATACCAGTGTGATTAATGGCAGATCATAAAGATGAGTCAATGAGACTCCTGAATCCCACTTTCATATTGCCAAATGGTAAGAATAAGTTCTGAACTTATTTACTGCGTGGACCCCAATATTTGATTTTTTTTGGTATAAAGTACAGATTCATACACATGTTTAAAAAAGTCAATATACTCATAAGTGACCAAATGTAATTTGTACCTAAGATTTTATATAAATCTTATTTTATAAATAAAAGATTTATGAATTAATAAATGCCCACAACAGAGACCTTGTGAAAAACATGAACATCTTATTTAGTTTATTTAAGTACAAATCTATTGAACTAAATTCATTATAAGTTAATTAATTAAATATTAAACCTGCATTACTTTATGTAATCACTGGCGTATGTCAGATGTCATGGCCTGCTCTTCATCAGCTTTGATTGTATCCAGAGTTTCTCATGTTAATGCAAAAACCTATTCCTCTGTTGATATGGTTCTTGGCTGCGAGTTCAAATACCACTCTCGTCAAATATTAGCTCTACCTCTCTTTCACTTTCTTCTCTGACCTCAAAAGACATTGCAGTTTGCCTCATTTAATATGATCGGATATCTCTGTAACATCATCACTAGTAATACAAATGTTGATGCATGACCTACCGATGTTGACAACGATTAATATAATTCTTTACCCAGTATTATCTGACACCATAGTGCCTACTTAACCTTTTCAATTTCAAATACCCGCTGGTGAGTCTAGAGTCACTGGGCTTGCTTATGTAATTACGATCCTTTTTTCTGTTTAGTAACACTATACATGCTTAGACTAAAAAAAAATATTGTATTTATCTCTCTGGGGGAAACTGTAAAAGGTTATAGTCTATGTTGTTCAACAGAAGAGCAGAAATACTGTAAAACCTTGATGGAAAGCAAAAGATTATTACTTTGATTATTATTACTAAGATTATTATTATACACAGATTTTTTTTAAGTAAGCATAGTTATGGAATAATATAATCATATTACAACGAATCACTAAATAAACAGCCGAGACTAGAAAACTGTTAATAAAATTACAAAGCGCAACAATACTTTTGAAGATAAAGTTTTCTTTTTAATCACAACACAATAGGCTAGTAGGTAGATTCGTAGTTGCACCAAATGATTCATTACAAAAAGAACGCATGCAAACAGGAGGCAGTGAATTTAGGCGATGTCTTGTGTTTTTGTTAAGTGTTTGCGTTCAGACTGTTAGGGGTCTCGGGGATGCAGTGAGAGCTGTCCATGGGACTGCACTATAACCTTCCAGCACGAAAGACAAAAGATCTAAAATAACATTAGTAATAGGTATCTGACCTGACCATCCGCCTGGACAGTCTTCAGTTATGCATAAAATCGGCAACGCTATCCAATCCAAATTCATACCTAAAGCTCGTGTCTCTAACCTTCTGGAACACGTAAATGAAACCTGGCTTCAGGAGGCTGTAATGCATCGGCGGCATCCTGGTGCAATCATTCATTTGCTGTACAAGTTCGTGATCCGCCTGGTAAAGCAAGCGCTTACCTTCCGAGCCGAGCGCGTGCCATTCGACATTCAAAACACTCGCTGATTTCTGTGTCGTTATGTCCGTCCTGGTGTGTGTACAATGTGTGTGTGTACAATTGTACACAAGGTTAAACCAAAACCTCAATCCAAAGTGTAATTATTTGTGAAATGGAACGAAAAAAAAAAAACAGGCAGATGGAGTGGACGCGCCTTTCGCGTGGAAGCGGTGTGGAGGATGCTGCGTGGTGACACTTTTTTTTTTTTTTCTTCAACGTATTACACACACTCTCCTGCATTTCAAGCACGTTTCATACAAGGTGTAGGGGCTGCGTGCGCGCGCGCGCGCGTGTGTGTGTGTGTGTGCGCGACTAGTGTGTACTATACACTCATATATATGCGCGTGTGTGTATATATGTCCTGAACGTGTGTACTATATATATATATTTTTATATATAACGTGTCCCGAACGTGTGAACTGTATATGTGTGTGTGTGTGTGTTCAGGACAGGACGCGCGCACGCACATTCGCGCACACGCACGCACGCAGCCCCTACACCTTGGACAAACCTTGACAAACACACACATACACACGAGTGTGAGTATACATATGTATATATTCAAAGACACACACATACACACAGAGTCAGCCAAAAATGCATGCACAATTCAGGAAAGGAAAGTGCATTAGTATGATGCATGTTATATTAATACAATATTAATAATGTTATCATGTTATTATCCTAATATTATCATACATCAATATATAACGTAAAGCAATGAATGTAGTATTACAATATTTATACCAGTTTTTCTTTTCCTGAACTGTGCTGAAATTTTTTTTTTTGGCTGACTCTGTATGTGTGAGTGTGTGTGTCTTTGAATATGTATACATATGTACAGTATACTCACACACACATATATACAGTGTGTGAATGTTTGTGTGTGTGTGTGTGTGTGAGAGAGAGAGAGAGAGAGAGAGAGAGAGAGCACTCGAGTTCCTCTTGGTCCTAAAGACCAATCCGTTCCGGGACATCCTATACATACTGCTCCGTCTGTCACGATTTCGAAAACTGCAGCCAATTTAAACCTAATTAAGCCAGTGCGCATGTCATCTGTGCGCATGATTTTAACCTGTGTAACACAACGTATAACTCGCCAAAAATAAACCTTGATGTTTGAGAAAAATGATAGTTTAAACGCAGTGGTTACTTTGATCAATTTGGTTATCAGATTTCCCATAAACCTTGGTTCGTTTGGTATCGCCTAAGCTGGTGTAATACTGCCACCTAGTGATCTTTCCTGGGTAGAAAGAACTTGGACATAAAGGAGAATATCTCCCACAGAGTAAATGTAACTAGAAGATATTTCTATTTGCAAAACAGATATCCAAACACACTAAAAGTAAAATGAAAAGAAATAATGATTCTACTATTTTAAGTAAGGTCAGACCTTAGTGGTGCAAAGGGTAGTGTTACTGACGCACACACCCAACACCCTGGGTTTGATCCTGAGCTCTGGTTACTTTCTGTGTGGAGTTTCTTTGCATGTTCTCCTTTTGCTCACTTGGGTTTCCTTGGGGATCTCCAGTTTCATGCCCTGTCCATAAACATGCTAATAGATGGTGGAGTGGCTACATTACATTTCCCCCAAGTGTGTGTGTGTGTGTGTGTGTGTGTGTGTGCGCGCGCATAAAGCCCTGTGATAAACTGGAAACCCATCCAATCACACACCGTTACCAGGATACCAGGATAGACCTCTGACCCCCCACGACTGGGAGTAAAATAAAATGGTAGCTAAAAGTAACTTATTATTTTTCATTTATAAATGAAATGAAATAACACAGTTAAATTTTCATAGCATGTTTGTTACTTTAATCAATTATCAGTTGGAGAAAAAAATTCTCCAAATGTATCAATGCCATTGGTGTTTGGCATGGTCACCCTGGTGACACATTCCCTCCAAATTAATTCATGGGTGCCCCGCTAAGAGATGATTCATCCACCTTTAATATTACAACTTCTGCTCATGGTCTTCCCACTGCATCACTTTCATTTCATCAGTATTCTGGCAGACCAGTTTAAGTGGAAGAAACTCTATTTGTAGGTGTTACATTCTGTCAGATTGTCATTACCACCATGAAAACAAAACAAATTCTCATTGCTATGATTGAATAGAAGCAGAGATCACCACTAAGCATGAGGGAAGATGTGTTCCTGTCAGAGCAAGGAGGCAGAGCAATATTATCTCTTTCACTCTCTGGTATGAATGCTGCTGGAGAGCTTAGCAGAGGAGGTGACCCTTCACCATCTTGACTGGGTAGCACTGGACAGTTGTCAGTGTTCTGCTGCATTGCTCTGGCAACACACTGAGTAAAGATCCTGGGAGAGACCCACCAGGAGATGATCTACCCAACACTGGTTCTCTAACATCCATTCCCGAATCTCCTTCATTTAGTCAATCTGCTAACAGACTAGCTTAGGCAGAAGAAACTTCTCTGCTACAGGGCTGTGAACTAGAAACAAGAGCAGGGGTAAGTTAACGCTTGTAGTTCTGTTCTCTTGGTTCGGACAAAAGCATTAGTTTTGTCCTGGTTCGCTTAATGTTTACAGTGGCATTTTCAATCTTTGACTAAACGACAATACAGAAGGCTTGTACAGAAAGAGATTTTAGATGTTTGTTTCTTTACCAAATTAAATAATTATGAAGAGCTTAGAAATTGTAACATCTAAAATATAACACAAGCATGGCTCCAGATGACAGATAAAATGGTCTACAAAATTTTACAACTAGATTTTATCCAGGCGGTCACCAGTGGCAACCATCTCTCTCACACACAAACTAATAAATAAATAAATAAATAAATAAATAAAAGGCAAGCAGTGATCTTCAATCCTTTGATAGACTCTCCCTGCTCTTAAACATGTGACAATACAGCAGTGATGCAGAGGTGACGTACTTGCCTTTATTATGTGTGGAGATCGAAAGTTTGATTCTCATGTGATGCTACAGCTTTGTGTAAGTAAATTTCGATATGGCAACAAAGTGGACGTTATACTAACTCAAATTAATTTCGTTTAATTCATTTTCACTTTCGACCTCAGAGCACACAGATACAGTACAGATAGGATTTATTTATGAATGTATTATTTGGTATCACCCAGATGAGGATGGTTTCCCTATGGTTCCTCTCAAGGTTTCCTCCCCATGTCATACTTGCTCATTAGGGATAAATGTTTTTTATTTATATACAGATTTGTTTTATTCCTTTAAAACTCCTTTGCAAAAATGTCCATGGTTAAAAGCACTGTACAAATAAAATTTTATTAAACTTAATTAAATCAAAGCACCTCCAGAGTCAAGGATTTTATTCTCACCTCAGCTCTTTTTGTGTGGAGTTTGCGTGTGCTTAGTGGGTTTCCTCTGGGTACCCTTCCACAGTCCAAAGACATGCAGATTACGCGAATTGGTGTTTCCAAATTGCCCGTAGTGTGTCAGGGTGTGCGTGGTTATGCCCTGCAATAGAATTGTTCCCCACGTCTCTTAGGATAGGCTCCAGGCCTCCTGTGACACATGAGCACTATAGAGAAAGATTGAGATGAAAGAGAGAGAGTGAATAAAATAGGTGATGATTTATCCACTGTTTAGGACATTGGTGGCTCAGGTGGTAGGTTTCTCACCTGCTATGCAGGAGGCCTGGACTCAATTCCCACTCAATGCCTAAACTCCAGCCACCGGATACAGTCAGGTCAGGACGGGCATCTGGTGTGAAAATATGTGCCAAATTCTGTGTGAACCGGATGGTCCGCTTTGGCGACCCATTAATGGGAGCAGCCGAAAGACTAACAAACGTCTAAAAATTGTTTCTTTACTCCCTGTGAGATTGAAATTAAAAGAAGTGTTTGGTGTACCGTTTGTTTTACAGCCTGTGATTTGCGTGACTGTGATTTGCATTTACCTGAGACATGCCTGTTGTAGACATGTAAAAATGGCAACTCACGGATGGAGCTGAGCCCTGAGCCAGAGTATGGTCTTTTTGATAAACACCAGAAACAAGAAATCTGAAAACTATGTTTACACAAAGAAAAACAAATTGAAAGACAAAAGAAAGAAGGAAATTATTATTTTCATAGTTATTTGTACACACATTCTTAAGACCTATGTGAATGCCCAGAATGCCTTATAAGTTTAAGAAATGTCTTATATTTATTATGTAAGAGTCAACCAAACCAACAAAGCTACGTTCTAGAGGTACTGTCAAGAGACAGGTAAAAATGTTAGCATGCAAGACCACATAATTGTAAAATTCTGTTTAAAAAGATACATTGCGTGTCAAGATGCCAGGAAAACTCCATCACCAGCATTGTATTTTACATAATAGCGTATTGCTGTGTGTTCAATTTGCTTTGCATGTAGGAATTTGCTACGTGTATCTTAATTAAATCCTTTTCAACCTACACACGTCTGAAATGTGATCTCGGAAGAAAATTTGCGTGGACGCGCACGGAAAACGCGGGATTGTCGCGACGGTGTCGCTCACTGGGCACGTAAACGCCCTCAAAGACAGTCAAAATACACAAAAAAAAAGAGGACTGTCTGACTTCAATGAATTGCCTAAACCTTGGCACAGGAACGGCGAGGTCGTGAGACAGAGACACTGACCTTTCTTTGCAGATTTTGCGTTTCCGTTACCGTTGTCATGACAACAGGGAAACTATAATATTGAGCAACTTACAAGACGGAAACTATAACCTTTAAGCATTCATCTCGGGCCAGGATCGCCGTAACAATCTTCACATATACTAAAAAGCTAACGGCTTATTGATGAGTATAACAGGTTTTTATTTTAAGGTAGGAAACATGCATTGTATTACATTGTGTTATAGTCTTGCGAATTTGAGATGTGGGCTGGGTCCCGATTGACTTGCCGTGCGGTCCTGATCTAGTCCTGATCTAAATCATATACTTATAAATACAGCATAACTTGACTAAAAGAAAGAAGTTTACTTCTAATACTGTGCACAGCCACGATGATTTGACATCACAATTGGGGAAGGAGACAGAAGGTGACTGCTGCATGTTAATAACTAGGAATTTCAACTGGATGAAAGTGGAGAATTACTGTTAGTTGCAACCTCGAGTTAAAAGCTGCATTTATCTACTAGTGGTAGTACAGTTTCCATTTTATCGATTCAGTGTATTAATATAATATTAATAACTTATATCAGGAAAAGCTGACCATGAATTAGGAAGCATACAATGCCAATAAGCCATAAGTTTCACTCAAGTTACTTAAAAAGTGTTTTATATATATATATATATATATATATATAAAACACTATATGTATATATATAATCAAACCATGACTTTTGATGACATTTCTTGTGGATGAAGGCATTAAAAAGAAATCGACAGAGTATGGTGAGACTTTTATTTGCATAAAAAAAAATTGAATGGTATGAAACTTTTTTACGAAGGCCATATGTCTGTGAATGACAATCCTGGGCTGAGGTGGCCCACGGCAGTAGTTCCTGAGGACATTCAGTGATTGAAATGTGATCCTCAAAAATCAACAGATAACTTGCAGAAGAGACTCATCATGCTTGCAGGAACTGTAAATTCATTCACCACTTGCATGTTACAGGAATATCTCCTGTACATTCCTGACCTCTCTGCAAGCAAGTTCCACATGTTTGGGCCATTAAAGGAGTTCCTTGGAGGCCAGCATTTCAGACAAGACATAGGCAGGGCATTGTGTCTCTGGCATACTGAGGAAACTTTCTCCCTTGATGGTATTCAAACACTAGTGAAACCCTGAGGTAAGTGCACTAGTGTAGGTAGAATGATATTGAGAAAAATGTGTTTTTACGCACAATCAAAAGTTCCGGTTTGTCTTAAACCACCCTTCGTAGTACGGACGATAGAGGACCTTTGCTTTCGATGCAAAAATTTCAGATTTATTCCTAAAATAGGTTATATTGGTTACCCAAATATGTATTGATTTTAAAATGATAATACGAAATATAATAAAACTGTGAAGTTTACTATTACAAGTTTAAGCTATTCAGCAACCAGGACCGAACTCAAAATTTCCACTTCCGCTAAGACCGGAAGACAGACCCAAAGTCTTCACGTAGAAGGGTAGCTGGAAATATTGTGAATAAGATTTCTTTTCATAAAACAACTAGCTAAGTTAAAAAAAAACGAGTTCAGGCTGGGCAACGATACTTTATCACGGAGAAGAAAATCCCATCGACTAAGGGAGAAAGCAGTGAAGCCGCGGAAGTCGTGTAACACTGGAGGTAAACGATAAATACACGTTTTATTTTGTGCAGCTTCTGGCTAAGCTATGCTAAGCTTCGGGCCTGCCATAACAGTGCGCTAGTAACCGCGAGTTAGCTAGCTGCAAGCTTAGCCTGCTAATTAACAGGTAGCAGTAGCTCGCTAAATCTTATCCTAAACCCACGCCACTCGGTTTAGTAGTAAAACGCTTTATAGTTGGGTGTTTTCCTAACGTCTATGGGGGAAGGTTGTAGATGTAATTTTAATAACTGTTCTGAAGTAGAAAGTCAGCTATGAGTTGTGACAGCCCGGAGAGGCGGTGGTATGTTAGCACTGAGGAGGGGGAGTGGCTCCGTAGTCGGATAGATGTGAGTCTGAGAAATTAAGTTAAATAGTTTTAAACAATCTAATGAACGTATGTGAATATTATTACCACTGTGAGGAAGTTTCATTATATGTAAATTTGGTTTTCCCCTACTTGAACGAGAGTGAAACTTGGCACCAAGTGACACTTGGACGTGGAAGTGGGTAGAGCAGGGTTTGGGTTGCAAGGACCCGGATTGCTCACTGCTGGCTTTTTAACATGAACTAACGGGAAAAGAATGTGCTGTTTCATTAGCTTACTGCAGGCAGCTAATGTTCACGCCCAGGGACTCGCCACCTGACCCTTAACTGGATAAAATGAGTCACGAAACATTAATGTTAGCTTCACAGCAGTGTTTAGTCGCTCGCTAAGGTCTCGGCATTAAGGGTACTCTCTCTTTGTTTATTCATTCATCAATATTAATATTTATCTGT
>JAAGKR010012696.1:0-15813 GCA_011419295.1 Clarias macrocephalus
GTGTGTGCGCGTGTGTGTATGTGTGTGTATGTGTGTGTGTGCGCGCGTGTGTGTATGTGTGTGTGTGTGTGTATGTGTGTGTGTGCGTGTGTGTGTATGTGTGTGTGTGTGTATGTGTGTGTGTGCGCGCGTGTGTGTATGTGTGTGTATGTGTGTGTGTGTGTATGTGTGTGTGTGTGTGCGCGCGTGCGTGTGTGTGTGTGTGTGTGTGTGTGCGCGTGTGTGTGTGTGTGTGTGTGCCCTGTGATTGGTGTCAAGTGAGTGAGAAGTAAACAAATAAAATTAATTGGAAAATAAAAAAAATAATAAAAAAATCCTACTAAATCAAATTCTTAAACAAACAAGCAAATCCTTTGTTTATTTACTAATTTATTGTTGTTGCTTTTAAATTATTATAATTGTTTTATTTAGCTGTTTATCGTTTGAGAATATAAAAGCCACACATTTCTCTTCATTCTAAATGTTTTTGTTTGATTTTATTTTTCGCAGCATGGAGAAGCTACAGCTTGAATTGGACATCAACACTATGTTCACCCCAATTCATTTTTCATCCAGTTCACACTAACCTTTTGAAATCAAAACCAAAATAAGCCACGCAGTTCGACCGATTATTTACAGCTCGTTGTTTTCCGCATGGTGAAATATTACTTTCCCAAAAGACACACAAAACAGGACCTAAGTTTTACAAACACGCTGGATTTACAAAACTTGCCCTTTAGGTGATCTGTGTATTCAAGCAAGTATTAATTACATCATTTTGCTTCATCTGTATATAGTGTGTCTCACTGTGTGATCTATCAGTGCAAGTGCTAATCATTTGGAGGTTTGTAGGAAAATGTCACACCACTAATCCTACATCAATTCCACTTTAGTGTCTGAACTCAACATTTTAGCTTAATTATGTATCACACACATGGCATGGGGGAGAACATTAAAAAAACATCACCGTGGAAGCCATCGCATCTAATCAGTCCCATGAGACTCACTGCTCTTGCCAGGAACACTCATGGGAATTATAATAAGTCTGGAATGACACCAGCCTCATCAACAACACAAACTGTACTTATTATATATACCAGAATTAATTACTAAAATCATTACCATTTTAAAATGTTAACAGATTTGTTAAACCACCACTGCCTGGCTAAAAAAAGTCATTCAGTTACCTTTAACTTTGACCACATAGACACACGCGCACACACACACACAAACGAACACACACACATTGTGGTGTCCAGTTCATGTGTGTAAATGATCCCTCGTGCTCACAGAGTCGCTCTCACACTCTGAGTGCTGGAATACGGCGCGTGCCATCAGGGAAGAAGAAGCAGAAACCCTCCATAGATGTGATGTGCTGCTGATTCAGGACATTCAGGTGGACATGTGACTTCATTTTATCTCCACATGACGTTGCTGAGTCTCGACCTGAGCGACTGAAGCGACCCCAGATCATCACACTGTCTCCAGAGGCTTGTACAGTGGACACTATGCATGATGGGAGCATCGCTTCATGCGCTTCCCTTCTCACCCTGACACGCCCATCACTCTGGAACAGACTCAGTCTGGACTCGTCAGGTCACATGACCTTTTTCTATCGTTCCAAAGTCCAGTCGTTATGATCCCTAACAAACTGAAGCCTTTTAGCTGACACACGGCTGTTTAGTCCCAAGCCTGTGAGTTCTGATCACATTGTGTGTGAATGGAAATGTTTTTACTTTCACTATTAAACTTAGCTCTGATTTCTACTGTTAATATTCTATCATGCAACCTCACCAAGCGTTTAAGCGATCTGCATTCATGCTGTTTCTTCAGATTACAGTTCAATAATGAGTTGGACGATTCTTAACACAAATCCAGTCCTCCCCGTTTTATCTCCTTAGTTGTTTTCTTTGCTTGACGCAGGACAATATTTCGACGCTCCTGAACCAGTGACTTTTTTTGTTGGCATGGCAGCGTAACAAAGAAACAAAGACGCAATAAAGCAGAGAAGAACATATTTCCAGAGCAGTGAAAGATTTCCATGGTAAGAGGGGAACCACTAAATGGTGGAAGTTTATTTCACGTAACACTTTAACCAGATTTTAGTAATTAATCAGTAATAACAAAAAAGCAAAAGCAACCCTTCATCTGTCCGTCACTAGTCATAGGCAGAGCGCAGACTTTATATATGTTGACTTTATATTGTAGTCTGACACTTTAGACGATAACTGACATATTCACACATTAATTTTTTAATTAAAAATTTGTAATCTTTAACACATAACACTGTGTAAAAAATGGCTGCCTAGACTAATTATACACTGATCAGACTATTAACATTAACACCACCGAGCTTTTAGGATCCACATTTTGTCATCAGGTTGAACAGGTGTGAGTATGACTGGCCATATCAATTAAAACCAATCACACGGTTTTCATGTTTACACAAATGCCTCAGAATAACAGACCTTTATTTCATGTACTAGATTAACTGGATTTTATTTGACGAATGTCATCAGACTGATTTTTTAGCCGTCACTCATCCAGGATGAGTCCGACTTTTTAAAAATTATTGCTATAAATCAGATTCAGCTGCGGCTAATCAGGAATGACATTTATACTTGATGAAGCCTTGTTGTTCTTCTCTAATCAAATGAACTTAAAAAAAAAATCTCATTAAGTCAGGTTGTTATTCAAAGATGACCGAGTTCACAGCATCTGTCATATTTCAAATTCAAAACTAAAACTTACCAGCACTTTTTTTCTTTATAGCTCGACAAAATTTAAGCATGAAACGTGTTTTTTTACATTACCTATAGGCTTATGTTTGCTAGGTTGCTAATAAGCTTGACTAGGTACTTAAAGTTATGTGGATATGTTTAAAGAGCTCATGTTTAAATTTATTAAATAATCGAGTTGGCCATGTTAATAGAAAGTTTGGCTGTTGGCTCCTTTAATATCAGGTAGAACGATTTTTAATGACATAATGACGTGATTTCTAGCAGAATAGTTATTAATACTATAGATCATATTACTTAATATTACGATATTAGAATCTAATGTTATCGTTAACTATCTTACTGGGTAGCTTAGTAGAATATATGTCAACAGATTTTACTTTAAATTCACAATATAACAGTTTACCCAACTAGATTAACTCATATTCCCAAACAGTTATATGGTGTAAGAAGGATATAAAGATTACAAATTTAAAATAAGTGATAATCACGATCAGTCTTTTTGTTTATTGTTCACTGTTTGTTTATACATCACTATCTAAGTAAATGACTGCTAACTCCCCTCCTACTTATCATAACCTGAACCGATCTACACCTTATCGAACTACAGATGTACCAGTTGCTGAAGACGGTGTCCTCTCCCCCTCACACCTCACCTGATTCCTCAGGTCAAGCCTGGGACAGGGCCGTCCTCCATTAAATGGTTTCTCCCGCAGCCATCTGGAGCGAACCCTTAGCCCGCTGCCGCAGGACACACTGCAGGGGGACCAAGGAGACCAGGAGCTAAGACGACAGTCCAGGGGGCAGGGGACAGAGCAAGGTTCCTCCTGAAGCTCTGGAGAATATAGAGAAAGAAGAGTCAGGGGAAAAAAACATTTAAAAAATTAAGGGACTGTAACAAGACACATCAGTGTTTCTACCCTGCACACATGATCGAGGGAGGCCTGGACCATTTCTGGGCACACAAGAGAGAGGCACACTCACACAGTACAGAGAATTTGGGAACACCAATCAGCCTACTCTGCATGTCCTTTTACAGTGGTAGGAAACCGAATTACCTGAAGAAACCCCAGCAAGCACATGGAGAACATGCAAATTCCCTAGGTGGGAAGCAAATCCTTGACCCTGGAGGTATGAAGCCACCATGCTAACCGCTACACCATCAGGCTGACCAGATACCAAACTAAACACAAAATAGCAATGGAGTAGTCAGCTGTTGCTGATCAGGGAATGTCCTCACCAGATGGTTGGGAATTGGATATGACTGAATTATGGATTAGTAGTTGTAATTAGTATTAGTAAGGACTTGTCAAGTCTTTCTAAATGAGATGGGTTGGGTTGGTCAAGCTTTCTATGAGACTGGGAGGGACTGGTCAGGCTTTTTGCACAAGTGGTGGGCAGTGGGCGGAATTTTGTTGCACGAGAACTGATTAGTCAAGAAGCAGAAGCAGAAGCATTTGAGATTGTTCTGGCTTCCTGAGGGAGAGCTAGGTTTTGTTCAAGACCTTCTGTAGGATTGTGGGAGTTGGTTGGACTCTTGGAGGACGAATGGTCAAACTTGCGGTCAAATAGTTTTCACACAGTGAAACTTGAACAACATGTTCACGATGTGTTGTGATAGTAGGGTGGAATTGGTTAGTCTTTCTAAGAGGAATTGGTCATACATTTTGTGGAAACTAAACCTGATGTGCCTTTCTGGGGGAATGAAAGCAAGTTAAGAGTATTTCCAAACTAAGAATAGAGTACAGTACAAAAAACAGTACATCTGTAGAGCATCTTTGATGCTGGGGTAGTATGTACTGTGAGGTCACTTTCCAACCTTCTGGGGTTGTATGAGTGGTCCAGACTGACCTGTTTCTGCACAGAGAGATGGCTCGAGGAGGCGCCCCTGTTGGTCAAGGCAGGCCATTGCATGGTAGCGTTTCCCCTCTCCACATTCATGTCCTTCCTTTTCCCCTCTCCATCCGTGTGCCAAGAGAGGGGGTGGGACGCTAGGCAGGATACACACTGACCAGTTCCCCCATGGCTCTGAGACCAACTCGTCACACACACATGGCTCAGATTCCATTAGTGGATACATGTCTTCCTTCAGACAGCGATCTCGCTTCCTGCTCCGCCCTAAGAAGGAGAAAAAAATATAATTAGTTCCAATTGTCACTCCCATTATAGCTGCTATTAACCACTGCTCCATCACTATTACCAGCCTCTCTTTGTTAAAGGTAAAAATTTTTTTAAAGGCTGTACATCCATAAATGATTATCCTGCCTGAGGTTGGCTTGGAGCACACTGCAGTCGTTCACATGAACATTTAGCGAGTGGAACGCCTGATCCTTGACAACTTGTGGAAGAGACGCATCAATATGTGTGAACTGTACACACAATCATTCACCAACACCACATGCACATTACAGGAATTCGGCTGGAAGTTTTTGCCACATCCCACCTTTACTGTCCTGACCTCCCTCCAAGCCATTTACACATCTTTATGCCATTAAAGGAGTTCCTGAGAGGCCAGCGTTTTTAGACATGAAGCAGGTAGTCAGATCAAGGCTCCGGCGTACTGCTTTAAAAGATGAAGTTGGTTTTTGGAATTCAGTGTAATATTGTGCACATAATGGAAAAAAAGGAGAAACATCTTAGCAGTGAATAAACTATTATAACATAGTATATAGTGTAACTGGAACAGCTCCAGACTTTTAAAGCACTACTGCCAACACTTGGTCTAGCACCTTGGATAATGTGTTAGCATGCATAATATCTCCAATGCACCAGTTCATTTGCAGCATAAAAAAAGCAGAGTCACTTCAGACAGCCGGGAAATCACAGCCGGATTTAGCCTTCAGGCATGCGAGAACCCCATACTGAGCTTTAATCGCATCGTAATCGGTCAACTTCACCACCTGCGTCACTCAGCACGCTGCCTCTGGCTTTATCTCTGGCTTCTGATCAAATATAAAGAGCAAATGATGAGACTTTACATCTGTTAGATTTTCACAGTCGCTCAAGTGATTAACGCACATTACGCCACAGCGCCACAGTTGAATTCTGCATCCTGATTGGTCAGATTACTGTTTGACATCAGCAGCTCTGACAGTAATGCAATGCGCTCATTGTAATTTATTATCGTTTCTATAGCAACAGGTTAATCCACAGGGACATGTACAGCGCACACACCACACAAACAGGTAAAAACCTAAAGTTTTCTCTTAGGAAATGTTTGCTAGATTTAATGCATCAGTCTGGTCATTCTTCATGTTTCTTTCTGAGAGATCACTGGATAGTTAAAGCTTTGCAGTTAAAATGATTTCCATTTCTGATAAGAAAACACTAATACTATAATAATAATGCTAGCTCATTAACAGCACTTCCTGAGCAGGAAGATCTGTGCTTTAAAGGATTTCAAAAAGAAAGACTAAAGAAGACTTGAAGAAGAGTGTAGGACTGTAGGGCTTTCAGATGCCGAGGACACCGCGTCCGCTCCCAGCAGGAGTCCTGGTGTTGGATGAGGAATGTAATACGGTTGTATTGATGATGTGATGATGTTTTTGTTTAAGTTAAAATGGCTCTGATAAAATGATGCTGAGATAATGTAGAATAAACAACTCTAACACAATGTTGCACAAAATACAACCTCAAAACAAGTTATGCTAACCTTTATTTGGAGCGTTTATGGCAATTAAAACATTTTTGCACTTTTTGCACACATTTCCGACCAGGTCCATTTTCCCTTAAGTTTTTAACAGGGTTTAGAATTCAGGTCGGAGACGAACACAACGGCTTCCCACACACGACGTGTGTATCGCACGTCCCATCACGCAGGACTTGCCATGGTCCTGTCACATCAGCACCAGAGTGAAAAAGGCGCGGCAACATCTACCACTTTGGATGCTCAAGAGACTTTCAACTGCCCTCTAAAGTGCTTAGGAACTTTTACTACTACACCATAGAGAGAATCCTGATGAAAAACATCTCATCTGAGTGCATCATCCGCACCGAGCTCCCTGACCTGCACTCAGTCTACAGCAAGCGGTCCTGGACCAAGGCCAGGAAGATGGTGAAGGACCTCAGTCACCCCAGCAATGGACTGTTCTCTCTGTTGCGGTCAGGAAAGCGATTCCACACCCTGAAGGCCAACACAGAGAGACTGAGGAGGAGCTTCTTGCCGCAGGACTAAACACTCTGATTTGTTTTCTTTGTTCTCCCACGCAAACACTCTCCCCACTCATACACTTCTCATCACCTTGCACATTTGCACATGGCTTACATCTTACACAACTCTGGGACTTCTTGTGTCTGGATATTTTCATACAAATGAGGACTAACTGCACATATCCTGTATAACTTATACACTTAACACCTCATACACTTCTATTTCACTTCTATTTTATGACTTGTACATATTGTAAATTTCACAATTACACAATTTTTTTCTCATTTGATATTGTATTGCTTTATTTGAGTACTCTATTTTCTTTTTTAAATTGAAGGTCACAGGTGGTCGTATAAGCATTTCACTGCATATCGTATACGTTTTACGACTATGTATGTAACAAATACAATTTGAATCTGAATGTCACACATCTCTTACTGTTGTAATGTTCCTTTTTGTTTCATTTTCTTTCAGAAATATTACCCTGAGGTGCATCTCAGCTCCCAAATCACTCTACTGTAATATGGTGCTTGTGCCGCATCGATGCTACATCATGTCCACTTTGACAGAGCACATCTCAGATGTCAAATGTTTTTTGTTGCCCTTTTACACTTTTTGTCTGCTTTAAAATGTAATATTACGATACATTGCTTTGTCTGGTGATTTCTGTGTTGCTTGTTCTTATGTCCATACATTTACTAGCATCAGCAGCATGCCCCCTAGTGGCCCAGTGGTAAACACACTACAGTGAGCTGACTTTGAGGCCATCGGTTTGGTAATAATATACTTTTGAAGTCATTTTTGCGACATCGCGACATGCAAGCATTCTTCTTCCAAGGCCCTTAGCCCACAGATGAGCATAGGCCATCGACGACCCTCCGCCAGCAAACTCGGTTCTGGGCTTCTTTTGCTGCTTCACTCCAGGTGATCCCATGCTGTCTTAGTTCTGCTTCAGTGTCTCGCCTCCAGCTGTTTCTGGGTCTGCCACGTTTTCTCTTCCCCTGCGGGTTCCAAGTCAGGCCTGGTTTGTGGTGCTGGATGATTCCTTCCTGAGTGTGTGCCCTATCCATCCCCACTTCCTTCGCAGAATCTGCTTGGCAACTGGTTCCTGTCCCGCCCTTTGCCACAGGTCTTCATTTCTACATTTATCAGGCCAGCGTATGTTGAATATGCGCCTCAGACCGGTGTTCAAAAATGTCTGGATCTTCCGCAGCATAGTTTTTGTAGTCCGTCAAGTCTCACAAGCATAAAGCAGAACCGCTTTTACATCTGAGTTGAAAATGCGGAGCTTGCTCTTCATGGTGATCGTCTAAGAGGTCCAGATGTTTTTCAGCATGATAAAGGCTCCTCTCGCCTTTCCAATCCTAGCAGTGACGTCTCAGTTGGTGCCTCCCAGATGGTCAATCACACTTCCAAGGTATACAAAGGTCTCTACCTCCTTGATAGGATCTCCCCCAACAGTGATAGGGCTGTTGGCAGTGGAGTTTATCTTCATCAGTTCTGTTTTTTTTCCTACTTATCTTGAGTCCTGTTTGCGCAGAAATGGTCTCAAGATGGGTGGTCTTGTCCTGCATTTGGCTTTGGTTGTATGACAGGAGCGCAAGGTCGTCCGCGAAGTCAAGGTCATCCAGCTGAGTCCAGGGTGTCCACTAGATCCAATTTTTCCTGCCTGTCGTGGTGGACTTCATGATCCAGTCAATGGCCAGCAGGAAGAGGAATGGTGAGAGTAGGCATCCTTGACGTGCTCCTGTCTTCACCTGAAAACTGTCCGACATCTGCCCAGCATGGTTGTATGTGCATTGGATCATTATAATAATTTTCTGAGGAACTCCATAGTGTCTCAGCAGTTTCTATAGGGTCTTTCTATCTACACTGTCAAATGCCTTCTCATAATCTATGAAGTTGATGTAGAGTGGGGCGTTCCACTCCAGTGACTGTTCCACAATGATGCGTAGACTGGCAATTTGATCAGCGCATGACCTATTCTTGCGGAAGCCTGTCTGCTGGTCACACCAATCTTTTATCTTTCCATCTCTCGCGCTACTTGGATTGTTCTTCCTGCTTCATACATTGTCCTGATGTTCCATGTGGCTATTCTTGTTGTTTTCCTGAGTGTCAGAAGGGGGATCAGCCTCGCAGCTTCCTTGCGGCTTTCACTGCGGTGCATCATAAGTCTCGGTGGTTGAGACCCTTCCTTGCCCAGGTAGATTTCTTGGCTTCTTGTCGTCGATGCTTCTGGAGCTAGAGTGTTTTTTATGGGGTGGGGTAGCTAACCCCACGCCCAACCTTCCTTCTTTATCCGGGCTTAGGACCGGCTGTTGCCAGGCGGACTTGACATGCAAACATACTGCTTTTAAAACAATCCAGGAATATAGATACACACTAGCTAATTACAGTGAGTGAATGAAATCACACCCTACGTGCTGTCAACTATTTAACGCCTCATTCAGCAGGATTTGAAACACAACACATCAAACATCAAACTATTTCTGTGAAAAAGTTTTGAAAGTTGAGTTCTTCACTGACACTGAAAAAAAAATCAGTGTTAGAATCGTTTAGAATTGTTCCATCAACTTCAGAATGGCTGACTTTCTATTAAGTGCACTAACTAGGCATGACTTCTAGCGTTTGGAGCAGAGCCATGGAGGTTAAAATGGTGTCGAAGCGCTCCAAAGGGACTAATTCAGTCAATGCTAAAAAAATGAGACGGGGGGAAAAAGTGTTTCTAAACCTCATCACCGTCTGTCGTCCCTCCGCCTCCTCCCGAGCGACTGTGGAGTCTTTCTCTCCACTCATTTTCTGGTTATGACACTCATTCTCCACACTCAAAGATCACCTACTGTGAACAGCTCCAGCAGGAGATTAGAGCCGTCTCCGCTCTCGGGCTTCAGAACGTTTGTTTTACATTCAAATCTTTTTTTTCAATCTCATGATTGGGTGTCATTAAGATCAAAAGCTTCTTAAATGATGTGTTTATTCTTACAAAAGATTCAGCAATGTGTGTTTAACCTGAACCACAAAAAAAAAAAAAAAAAAAATCAATCTTCGCTTACATAAAAAAAAAAATTAAAATCCCGAAGCAGCAAGAAGGAAGCAGGATGGAAATGGAGTGTAAGTTTCTCTATAAATTTCTAATAATAATGATGATAGCTGTGCGCTAACAGTCAGGGATTTGAGGACATTTTTTCCCAAAGCATTTATTTTCCTCTGTTTTCTGCAGGAACACTGCAGCTGTGAAACATGGGTAGCCTGTCGATTTGATTGAAAGGAGCTAGTTTATTGTCACAAACTGTTATATTTCTTGCAGGTATTGAAGTATTAAAAACTTCTAAAAGTATTCCTAAAAGTAAACACTGAAATTCTGTTGTTCATACTTTAAAATCATAAAAAGTAATATATTTTTTCCTGTTATTTTTCTGCTCCACTCTCCAGTCCAGTAGGTGGCAGGATTGCTGATAAACTCAGAAGAAGAAGAAAAAGTCACAGCAATATTCTGGTAAAGCAAATAATTTCCACAGCGGTGCCTCGGCATACGAGTTTAATCCGCTCTGGAGGCGAGTTCTTTTGCATTGTGAGACACATTGTCCCATAGGGAATAATGTAAATGCAGATAATCCGTTCCAGACACCCAAAAACATTATCAATAGTAGCAATTTACCAAACACTATAATCATATATATTTTTTGCATATAAAAACAATCAAAACATTTAGAAAATACATGTAAATGAAGTAAAATATGAAATAAATAGATATTAAACCTCACTTAACCTTAATTTATGATTCCTAAAAAACAAAACAAACTGAAAGTGTCTCCTTTTTCTTCTTGCTAAGGTCCTTGGTATCAGGACCCTTAAATAGAAAAGCCGCCAGGTGCGGAGTATCCAGGCTGATCGCGGCGTTGCCTGGCAAACACGTATGTATAAATGGACGCACTTTTGCCTGTTCAGAACTCAGCGCGGTAGGTTTTGCCCTTGGGAGACCCGCATCGTTACAGCTACGGTACATTTTTAAACAATTTGTCAATTTTCCATAACTAAATGTTTCAAAATTTTTAAACCATTTAGTTGCTATTTTAAGACATGAAGGTCAGCTGTTCTGAAACAGTTCTCACAATAACAGTATTGTGTCGAGAGTTTTTGTAAAACCCATCAAGCGCCATGATGAACCCGAAACCAAAACGTAGCTCTGCTGCAGAGGAGAAGTTCATTTAGAGTCACCAGCCTCAGAAATCACCAATTTACAAGCAGCACCTCAGATTAGAGCCGTTATGAAGTTTTACAGAGCAGAAGTAGCAGATAAACATCTCAATATCAACTGTTCAGAGGAGATTATTTTTATATAAAAATATATAAACGCCTTCATTATTGATTTACAGTGTAGAGAGAAATGAACATCATTTTTAAGCTGTAGTGTGTTTATTAGATATCGAATGTTATCTAAGTGAAACAAACATTAATAGACTTTATTTTATAATAATAATGAACTTAAAACATTCTCTTTTTACTGTAACATAAGCAAACAAGAGGTGGCTGTAGATCTTCACTGTCTTACTGATAATTTGTAGTTTAATGTAAATAAAGCAAAAAGCATAAGATTTGTGAAAGTGTGTGATTTTGGAAATAATGTGTGTGATGATGTGATGAAGGATCCAGACTGATAAAGCAGATCAGGGTGATTTGTTAATGGCCAAAACTCTCCAGCATGACGATGATGATGATGGTGTGTGTGTGTGTGTGTGTGTGTGTGTGTGTGTGTGTGTGTGTGTGTGTGTGTGTGTGTGTGTGAGAGATGATGTGATGAAGGATCCAGACTGATAAAGCAGATCAGGGTGATTTGTTAATGGCCAAAACTCTCCAGCATGATGATGATGATGATGGTGTGTGTGTGTGGATGGTGTGTGTGAGTGTGTGTGTGTGTGTGTGAGTGTGTGTGTGCGTCTCTGACCTGTGACAGTGCGCTTGCGGGTGCGTGTCCCTTGACAGCCTAAACACTCTGTAAACTTGGACCAGGGGCTGAAGGTGCAGTCGTCCTTACAGGAAATCCAGCAGCTCTGCACTTGAGGTGGCATCAGCCCCGCCCACTGTACACACTCCGACACGCCCACTAGCTCATCATGCTCATTCATACAGCTGAGTGCTGATAACACACACACACACACACACACACACACACACACACACACACAGAAAGACAGAAAGTGACTATGAATATGTTAAATGTGTTATTAACAGACACAGTGTGTTCAGCAGGAGGATTAGTGGAGCTGTCCACTAATTTCACTGCTGTTGTACAATTACAGACACCAATACAAATAAATGAATAACAAACATTATTATTATTATTATTATTATTATTATTATTATTATTATTTTGTTGTTATTATTATTATTATTATAGTTGTTGTTGTGTTGCTGCTAATGTTGATGATTAAGTTTAAAAAACAAATAGACAAATAATTAAAAAATAAGACTTATTAATAACGTTGTAGATATGCAAACACAAACACATATGTTGATTTTAATAATAATAATAATAATAATAATAATAATACTTCTATATAATAATAATACTTTTTCTTTACTGCCTTTAATTTCTTTTTATTAAGCAGTAATAGATTTTTTTTTCCAAAAACATCAAAAGCTAAATAAATTATTAAAAGTGTGTGTATACTTTGACTTTGTTGTTGACTTTTTTGCATTCAAGAATAAATGGTTATTTAGTAAATGAATAAATTGGTGATGAAATAAAATCTTGTGACAGGTGCAACTGTGTCATTTTGCCGTATATATATTGTTTTTTTTTTTTTTTTTTTACATTTAACTCCTAGCCCTGCCTTCAGAATAAAATGCCATGTGTCTGTTTTTCTCTCATCTCTGATCGTCCCATTAACGTTTTCGTAACTCCACTTAGCATCTTCTGACTGAAGGATGGAAAATTATACGCTTCAGGCAGCAGCTAGCTTTTTCAGGTGCATCCAGGACTCAGTTCTCCCTCCCACTCATATGTCCTAATGATTCTTTACTCAATGACAGGTTCTGACGAGACGAGCCGAGGCCCTGTCGGACGGCACACACTCCACGGTTCGTTCTGCAGAGCTGTTGACATTTGAAAGCAGTTTTTCAGCATTAGCCTGAGCAGACTGTTAGTGCAGTGTGTAGTGTAGGAGTGACGGGATGTGATCGCAGGCTTTGCAGCATCTCTATAAAGCTTATAAAATAGAAAGTTACACAACTATACTTTTTTTGTACTCGGCTGGTGAAATTGGTTAAAATCAGAGCAGGCAGGGTTTCATTTTCATTACACACTCGCTGAGAGCTGCTCTGTTCACATAATGACTTACACAAACACCACTGACCGAACGTCTGGTGACTTACACAAACACAACTGACCAAACGTCTGGTGACTTACACAAACCTCACTGACCGATTGTCTGGTGACTTACACAAACACCACTGACCGAACGTCTGGTGACTTACACAAACACAACTGACCAAACGTCTGGTGACTTACGCAAACCTCACTGACCGAATGTCTGGTCACTTACACAAACACCACTGACCGAACGTCTGGTGACTTACACAAACACCACTGACCGAACGTCTGGTGACTTACACAAACACAACTGACCGAACGTCTGGTCACTTACACAAACACCACTGACCGAACGTCTGGTGACTTACACAAACACAACTGACCGAACGTCTGGTGACTTACACAAACACCACTGACTGAACGTTTGGTGACTTACACAAACACAACTGACCGATTGTCTGGTGACTTACACAAACCTCACTGACCGAACGTCTGGTGACTTACACAAACACCACTGACCGATTGTCTGGTGACTTACACAAACACCACTGACTGATTGTCTGGTCACTTACACAAACACCACTGACCGATTGTCTGGTGACTTACACAAACACCACTGACTGAACGTCTGGTGACTTACACAAACACAACTGACCGAACGTCTGGTGACTTACACAAACACAACTGACCGAACGTCTGGTGACTTACACAAACACCACTGACCGAACGGCTGGTGACTTACACAAACACCACTGACCGAACGTCTGGTGACTTACACACACACAACTGACCGGACGTCTGGTCACTTACACAAACACCACTGACTGAACGTCTGGTGACTTACACAAACACCACTGACCGATTGTCTGGTGACTTACACAAACACCACTGACCAAACGTCTGGTGACTTACACAAACACAACTGACCGATTGTCTGGTGACTTACACAAACACCACTGACCGAACGTCTGGTGACTTACACAACAACAAATTAGTGAGGATTACATCTCTTATAAACATTACAGCTAGAGCTACTGGAGTTTGCTACAGAATAGAGACATCCTGCTTCAATATTATTATTATTATTATTATCATTAGCAGTATTAGTAGTAGTAGTAATAGTAGATGTATTGTTGTTGTTGTTGTTGTTAAATAAACAAACAAATTATCAAACAAATAAATAAATTCTTCTTCTCATCATTATTATCATTGTTGTTGTTGTTGTTAAACAAACAAATGATCAATCAATAACAAATAAATGAATAGGACACATTTTATTATTATTTATTTATTTTATGTATGTATGTATTATTATTATTATTGTAGTTGTTGTTGTTGTTGTTGATGATGTTTTTTGTTAAACAAGTAAACAATCATAATACTACTACTATTATTAATACTACTACTACTACTACTACTACTACTACTACTACTACTATATATAATAATAATAATAATAAATAGTATTATTATTAGTAGCATTAGTATTATTCTGTATTTGGACCTACAATATTAATACATACAGTGTTTTTATTTTAAACTCTCCAGTCTCAGATCTGAGGTAGAAGTAAAAAATAGGAGAACAGTGAAGAAATAACATGAAGACGGAACAGCAGCTGGTACAGGATCATAGTAGGAATCAGATACATGAGAGACGCCGGAATTAAAGAAAGAATAAAAGATGACAAAGATGGAAAGAAAGGAAAGACGACAAGCAGGAAGTCGAGACAGGACAGCAGTAGGAAGTAGCAATAGGAGGGAGGGGAAAAACAGATTTCAACATAGAGTCAGGAAAACCAAATGGGTAAAGACTGAATGCATGGTGTGGAGAAGTAAGAGTTAGAGGCAGGATGTAGGGAAGGAAATACAGAAAAGGACAAGTGGGAATGAAGAAGGGACTGGAGATGGAAGACACAGCAAGATGAGAAAAAGGCAGGGAGAGAGGCAGGAAATAGAGGCAAAGAGATGACAAGCAGGAAAAAGTGGAAAGAAGAAAATGGCAACAAGTAGAGAAGTATGAGTTAAAGGCAGGAAACAAGCACAAGACAGAAAGGTTACAGCCAAAAAAGACTTTCAAATGAAGCAGAAAAGGTGTCGAGTGTGTGCCATTGTGGTGAAGGAGGTCATGGAACTGGACTACAACTCCCATCAGCCCCTGCATGCCAGACTCACACGCCCTGGATCACAAGGAGTCCGTCTTTAATTTGCAAGTGTATTTACGTTCCTGGTGTTACGCCCCGGTCTAGGTCGGGCCGTAACAGGAATGAAAAAGAAAAGAAAAGAAAGGAAAAAGGGGGTGAGACCAAAAGTGCGTTTGCTTAGTGTTTATTTACAAACAGTGAACAAGCAAATCCCCAAAAGGTGGCCGTGAGCTTCAGAAGCCGACAAGGCCAAAACAATAAACAAAATGCCCTCTACCTAGTACCAAACGTGAAACAACTAACCTGCACCAAAACTAAAGAAAAAGAAATACAAAGTTCTTCCCTTACTCCCTTGCTAACCACAAACCAAGAGAAAACAGGGTGTAAACAAAATGGCGTCGACTCCCTACTAAGCCACCAATTACAAAACTATGTACAAATATATACAACACGTATTTACAATCGGGCAACCAGAACCAAACAAGGGCATAC
>JAAGKR010012697.1:0-15810 GCA_011419295.1 Clarias macrocephalus
ATCATGTGTCTGTAGGGTGTGTGTGTGTGTGTGTGTGTGTGTGTGTGTGTGTGTGTGTGTGTGTGTGTGTGTGTGTGTGTTATAATGTGTCTGTTGGCATGTGTGTGTGTGTGTGTGTGTGTGTGTGTGTGTGTGTGTGTGTGTGTGTGTGTGTGTGTGTGTGTGTTATCATGTGTCTGTTGGCATGTGTGTGTGTGTGTGTGTGTGTGTGTGTGTGTGTGTGTTCGACTACAGAAAAGCAAATCATCATGTAGAAGACGGAGGAAGAAGAGACGAAACATATAATATGTGATCCAGAACTGATTATTTTCCTAAAACAGCACATCCTCAAGTGTTTGGTTCTTTTTAAACAGTACCACCACAAGCAGCTGTCATACAGTTACAAAAACAAAAACACGCAGCTTGTTATTGAAAAATCTGAAATCTTACAGCTTTACCACTGACACTGGAGACTCCTTCCATAAACACATTTACTCTTTAAAGGAAACTTCATCATATCGGTGGCTTGTTTTACAAAAGTTTACATGGACCATGTGAGGTACACGTCCCTGTCAACGTCCCAGTGTTACTATGGAGACGATAATGCGCTAGCACGTAAATAGGTGCGTACTGTGAGAGCTGCTGTTATAGAAAATGAAACTACAAATTCTGGCCAATCAGAATCCAGAGCTTAACAGATCTATGGTGTGAAAACCTTCCAGTCAGGAGTACCAGACTCATTCGCTGATCCCTTGTAGGTTTAAAACACACACACACACACACACACACACACACACACACACACACACACACACACACACACACACACTGCTTTGAAATCGAGCAATTTGGATGGAGGAGCGCAACACACACAATAGACTAAAGAGAAACCATCTATCACGGCAAAAACGCCCTGCAGCGCAAAACGCAGCACGAGGAAATATTTACACGGAGCCGCTGGGCTTCCTCAGACGCAAACGCAAAAATAAAAAAATAATAATAAAAACGTTTTCAAAATGCTCTTCCTTTTTTATTAGACGAATTGCATCATTAAATAACATTATAAAACAGCAAAATGCACCATTAATTTTCCTCAAAACAGACTCGCCTCGTGTCTCAATCTGCGTTTAGCCCCACGGGGCCACATTTACAAACCCATTCGATCCCATTATGCAAATACGCATCTGAAGAAGAGCGACGTGTGTGAGGCTCTGCAGAGATGTGTGTGTTTGTGTAGGTGTGTGTGTGTGTGTGTGTGCGAGGCTCATCACACTGCAATGTGGAAGTAAATGACTCCCTAATTGTCTGGCCTGGAAAACAGAGACGGACTAATCGAGCAAGCAGGCCCAGGCAGTGGCTCGTGCACAGACGTCCACACACGCCAAGAAACGTCAAAACGCCAAAATACATAACGGATGAGTTTCATCGCTTAAGAGCCGTCGGATCATAGGGACCGATATTTAATATAATCAAACATTTAATTGCTTCAATTGCTTTTTTTTTGTTAAGTGCTTACAGTTATGTCTAGACGTCTGCATTTTTTTTTTAATCCAAATGTCCTTTGATCGGCTGAAAACGATCCTCCGTCACAGAGAAAAAAATCGAATTAAAATAAAAAAGTCCAACCATAATTATTTACATTTCTGAGTGTTTTGTATCCGTCTTTTTGAAAATGCAAGCAGGATAACTATAAATCTGCTTAAGTAATAAATAAAAGCTGAGAATTTTTTTCAAATTAATCAAAACATGTATTTGTTTAGTAAAAAATTAACTATTTTTATTTTGGGTGTCACATACTTGTAGAACACTGTAGAGCCTAAAGATCACAAAGCAGATTGATAAAAAATAAAACATTTACTAAATAAATGAATTAAATATAAAATGTACATTTTAGTTAACACTGTTTTTCTTTGCGTCATCTATGTTCACAGTTATTTTCCATTAATATCCCAAATTATCTCCTCCAGTGTTGTGTCATTCTGGTAATTTGCATTTTGTACTTTATATCAGCAGTTCAAGAAATATTCAACAAATATTCATCTTCAAAACATCTTTAATTAGGTTAATATACAAATAAGTCTCCAGCGACTTGTCGCTAATTAACAAAAATAAAGCCGATGTCCTGCTGAGTTGCTCATTCAGGGCTCAGGGCTCTGGACTTCCCCACTGTAGCTCTAAAACTGTTATTTCACCTAGTGGCAAAAAATACCAACTGCAACAAGCACTAATGGAGGTCCATTGGGACAGGAATCACACTGGCCCATGCTTAGCAGTTTAATGACAAGGTTGCCAGATTGGTGTAAGTTTACTAACATCAAATTATCTTGATTAAATGTAATAACGAGGTGAAGACTGATATACAAATATTTGTTTCCCCATCAAAAGGTAACAATCCCATTTCCATTTCCTGAGTTGTTTTGGGAAAACTGGGAGTTTTTATTGAAACTTGGAAACCCTGTTTAATCATATCACCATTACCACATATGAACATCTAAATTTCTTCTTGAGACTCTACAGATAGACTCCACAGTCTACATCACTGTATCCTTTCAACATTCATGAATTATGTTAAAAATTCACTAGATAAGATCTGATCTACAGCTATAGCAGGTAAAGTGTGATAGACATCTGACTTCCTTGTTTGTTGTCCGTAATGTTGTCTCGCATCACCAAAAGATACAGTCATGAGCCATTGCTAGTTATTGCCAGTTATAAATAACATATATATATATATATATATATATATATATATATATATATATATATATATAACGTCCACTGCTCTTGTACTGTATTTTACACTACATTAGCGTGAAAGCACAGGAAAACAGTAGTACAGTAAGGAATGACCTGCCTGCACTGAGAAATTAACCAGATAAACAAGATGAAATTCTTCAAGGAACTGATAGTAAGTGGCTTTAAAAGAAAAAATTAAGAAGAAAGAAATTGTGTTTATTTCTTTTTAGGATATAAATTTTAAAAAGAAAAGAATATGTATACATTTAATATTATTATGGTATAGAAGAAAAAAGAATATAGAACAAATATAAGTAACAAATATAAAAGAATTTAAGTATTTTAACAGTATCCATTAATTTATCTTTATATTATGTCATATGATATAAATAGGTATTATAATACATTCTATTCATCATTTAAGAAAAGAAATATAGATAATTCTATTTTATAGTAATTTTTTTGTTTTTATTTCCATTTTTTAAATAATGTTTGATTGTTTGAAAAACTTTGAAAGTTTTAGGATGTGAAATTTATATATTTTTATATATGAAATTTATACATTTATATAAAGCACAAATCAATAGATTTCGTATACTCAGATACTATAATATGTTAATTTTAAATTAAATGAAAACTTTTATTCTAAATATTTTAGATATTTAATATTTTATTTCTTTATTTATTTTATTTTATTTTCACACTGTCAGGTAAATCTCTTTTACATTGGACATTAAAATAACCACAGCTTTCCTAACTGCTTTTATTTCTTAAACCACCATTTTACACCTCATAACCTCAGTTAATCAGACCAATAATATTTTAACTCCAGTTCATGGTGTGATTTTAGTTTTTTTTTTTTTTTTAAGAAATGGATTATTTTCTTCACTATTGTACCATATTGAATAAAATATAAATTTAATGCAACATTTAGATTTCAAAGTCGTGTCCAGTCGAGCTGCACCATACATCATGTTCTGATCATTACCATCATATTGGCCTTACTGCCTTACATGCAAAAAAGTGTTTTATTGTGTCCTGTGTGTGTGCGTGTGCGTGTGTGTGTGTGTGTCAGTGATGAATCACGTCATTCAAACAACCCAATAAACTCAAATCAACACACTCGGGGCCGATTTCTGACCATCGCAATATCGCGATTTCAATATGCAGCAATAGAATCAGTGTATGATAATTTGTCCATGTTGCACAGGACGAAAATAGCAACACACACACACACACGCAAAAAAACACATCTTCGAAAGCAGTGACATTTGAAGATACGAAGTCGGTTAGCTTGCTTATTTTTCACCGGCGTCTTTGATGGATTAGTTGTTCCTGCGCCTTCGTCCTGAGCCGTGTGGAGTTTACAGAAAAATAGGCGTAGAGGTTTTCCAAACCCAAAAAAAGAAAAGGGGGAAAAATACAAACAAGGGGAATGAACACGAAATAAAATAAATAAATAACGATATGTAAAAAGTGTTACTGATAACACACAAACACACACACACACACAAACACATGACAAATGAATGCTAAAGGTTCGCCTATTAATCAATTTGTTTTGTTCCTGCATGTTTTTTTTTTCCGCCTGCTCGTGGGGATGGAATAGCTAATTATATCCTGCTCCACATTCTGACGCTGCTGTTTGTTGTTTATTTTTACTGGCAGATGGAGAAACGCTCGAGCAGCCATTTTCCACGCCTTCCTCCTCAACCTCCCTCCGTAGCATCATGATTAATTCACAGACATAAGCCGGAGATTTTGACCCCAAACAGAAAAGTCTTGTTGAGGTGCTGATTTATTTTTGGATGCCGGCGACGGCATTAATTACGCCTCTGCAGGTGCAGGACCTAATTTGTCTTTGCTCCCTCCTCTTCAGGGGTGCAGGAAGTGACATCACGGCAAAGCAAAATGAGCGGCCGGTCGTCTGGGTGGCTCCAGCACCACGGGTGTCTCCGAGTCACCATAGGTGAAGAGCTACACCTCCGTAATTAACCTGAAATGGAAAAAAAAAAAAAACTGCTGTAGATATCGTCACTGTGATCACGACCATGTGTAGAGAATTTGGAACCGTTAACCGTTTCTGTTTCTCCAACAGGAACCCTTATGGAAGATTGAAACTGAAATTCGGACAGACAGATAGACAGACAGACAGACAGACAGACAGACAGACAGACAGATAGATAGATAGATAGATAGATAGATAGATAGATCCAATTCAAAGTACAATTTTGCTTAAGAGTGTAGATACACTTCCTGGCCAATAAAAAGGCGCCATTTCAGACGAGTCAAATTCTGTCCTGCATCAAGCAAAGGAAGCAACTAGTAAGACACTGAAACTTCACAGTAAAATGTTCTGAATGAGTGTGATAGGAGGTCACTTCAATACTTAGTGAAGTTGTAGTGTTAAAAAAAAATGACAGTAAAAACCAGAGCTATGTTTAATAGTGAAAGTAAGAACATTTCCATACACAGACACACAATGTGATGAGAATTTACAGGATTGGGACTAAACAGCTGTGTGTCCATAGGAAAAACACTTGTTAGCCTCCCTTTTTCTAGGGAGTATAAAATTTGGAGTTTGGAGCGATGGAAAAAGGTCATGTGACCAGCCATGAGTCCAGATTGAGTCTATTCCAGAGTGATGGGCGTGTCAGGGTGAGAAGGGAAGCGCATGAAGCGATGCTCCCATCATGCATAGTGTCCACTGTACAAGCCTCTGGAGACAGTGTTATGATCTGGGGTTGCTTCAGTCGCTCAGGTCGAGACTCAGCAACGTTATGTGGAAATAAAATGAAGTCAGCTGACCACCTGAATGTACTGAATCACCAGGTTGTCCCATCTGTGGAGCTTTTCTTCCATGATGGCACGCGCCATATTCCAGGAATCAGAGTGTGAAAGAGTGTGTGTCTGCAGCATGAGAATTGAGGAAGGATAAAATGGATGGAGAGATGGAAGAATGGACAGATAATAAGCAGGCAGTAAATAAATTTGTGGAAGGGCAGACAGACAGACAGACAGACAGACAGATAGACAGACAGATAGACAGACAGACAGATAGACAGACAGATGGCTAGATAGATGGACAGATAGAAACAAGTCGAATAGACAGACATTTAGGGTCAAGTGTACATAGACCAGAAACTAGACAAGATTTAAAAAAAATAGCAGATTAAAAAAATAGATAGACAGACCAAACCCAATAATAATAACAATAATAATAATTTAGTTTTCTCAAAACCATAAAAAAATGAAAGCTTAAATTTTACCTGCTTTTAATTTATTAAAAAGGTTTGTAAACTTTACTGACTCTATCACCATGGTTACACGGACAGTGATCGTGAATAAATAAATAAATAAATAAATAAATAAATAAACAAACACGAAGCCGCTAATTTATTAGGTACTCGAAAGGTGCGCACTTGATGAAGTGGAACCTGAGTGTAGAGTGTAGTAAGGCATCACCTCATTAATGTAATTATCCACTTAAACACTCAGGCTGTGTTATTTACAGCGGCGTCGTGTTAGCGCCTGCAGAACAATCAAGACTTGCGCTGTAAATCAGGATGTTTAACTCCGAAAAAAAACAAAATATTTAGTATAATACTGTGTAAATGTTTGCGATTATGTGTTTTTCAAAACAGACCCAGGCAGTTTGGAGAATCATATCTGAAAGATGAAGCGAGTGAGAAACGGGACGCTCTTCTTCACGGCTCTCTGACAGCGCTAAGAGCGCACGAGCGAGATTGAAAGAGAAGCTCGTTATAAAACGGCCTTGACCGAGACGAAAGTGTGGATTTACGCTGACGTGAATGAGCTAACAGTGTGTGTGACTCAGACTCTTCCCTCCATGAATCATCTGTTCTTTTGCCACCAGATGCCATGAGAGGAACCTACTGTAGCTGTTCACATAAACCACGCTAGTGTGTGTGTCACATCTTTTGTCAAAACCATGTTACTCATCACTGCTTAAGAGCCAGATTAGCGTCATCCAGTTGTTTCATCAGTTAGCATACAATACCAGTGTTAGCATTAGATTATCTTTCATCCAAATTCTGCTAACATAGGAAGTCTGAGTTAGCATAATTTTATTTTTCAGCATTAGCGTGAATCATTCAAGAAACAAGCATAAGTGTTAATGTATTTACTCATTCTCTCTCATGCTAGCATACAGTTTTGGTATTAGCTTACACACTGAAAGGCTGCTAGCATTAACATTATCAAGTCATTCAGGCAGCTAGCATACTCAGCTAGCATAAAACATCAGTGTTTGTGTCATCTAGTTTTTCTGTCAGCTAGTTCACATTGTCAGTGTTAGGATTGTTGCACTATTAATTCAAAAGCTGCTAGCATAAAATGCCTTAGCATTATCAAGTCATTGAGGCAGCTAGCACACAATACTGTATAAGTGTTAGGATTATTTTATATTCAAAGTTCTCTAGGATAACTAGACAAGTCTAGTCTTTCCACCAGAATGCAGCAGCGAGGGTCCTCACTAGAACCAGAAGATACGAGCACATCACCCCTATCTTATCTACACTGCATTGGCTCCCTGTGAAATTTTAAATTAATTTTAAAATACTACTATTGACATATAAAGCATTAAAAGGTCTCGCGCCACAGTATCTGAGCAAACTGCTAGTGTCTTACGATCCGCCACACCTACTTCCATCAAAGAGTGCAGGCTGCCTGTCAGTACCGCGTATTATTAAAACTACAGCAGGGGGCGGAGCTTTTTCTTACAAAGCCCCAAAGTTATGGACTAGTCTTCCTATTAATGTTCGGGACTCAGACACAGTCTCAGTATTTAAGTCTAGACTAAAAACCTGTTTATTTAGCGCAGCATTAGGGGGACTCATGGACGTAGAGTATCTGGTGAACTGGTATGTTTAGATGCTGTCCTCCCCCCTCTCATTGATCACTCAGGTTTGTTGACGGTGAGGTGATTAGTCGCTTAACATCTCAGTTCCCCCTCATGTCTGTGTTTCCTTCTGGCTCTCCCTTTTAGTGATGATGTCATAGTTAGTCCTGCCGGAGTCCCTGCTTGCACTCTGCACTAAAAATACATTCACTTCTGCTCCCCCCCTCTCCCTGTCTCTCTGTCGAGCTACACATGTCGTTCCTGAGCTGCCAGTGATCCGGACCCCCTCTGTCCCCTGGACCTGTCTGACTCGTCCATGGATGCCCCGTGTGGTCTGTCTGGGCTGCGTGTGGTGACTAAGGACGGTTCCACTTTTCCACGAAGACGGTCTTGTCCTTAGCTGATGCAGACAGCTGTTCTCTGAGAACTTGTGACTTCAGTTGCTTGATAGTTCAGGGCTGGAGTTTCCTACCATCTACCTGAGCCGCCAATAACAAACTGGACTCAATTTTAACTTAAACGTCTCTCCTGTTATACTGAACTTCCAATCTCACAGTATGAGTGCAGATCAATTCCTGTTATCCATTATCACCCAGATGAGGATGGGTTCTCTCTCAAGGTTTCTTCCTATCACCATCTCAGAAAGTTTTTCCCTGCCACTGTCGCCATCGTCCTCCGCTTGCTCATCAGGGACAGTCTTATCATTTTGATTCATACATGTTCACGTCTCATACAAACTTAATTCTTTTGATTGTGTAAAGCTGCTTTGCGACAATGTCAATTGTTAAAAGCGCTATAAAAATATACAATAAAATACAAATAAAATTGAATTTAATTGAATTTATTTGAATAATCTAACCATCATCTTATCTTCACATGTTATTCTATCACTTTTAAGTCTGCTAGTGTAAATGTCAATGTGATTAGTGATCACTGAGTTAACTAGTATAAGTTATCACTGTTGGCTTTCACTCAGTGTACTAGCGTAGGATATCAGTGTCTCATAGCTAGTACAAGACATCTGTATTAGCATAAATTTATCCTTCACTCAAACTCTGCTAACACAAGATGTCAGCTTCAACATCATCATCAAGCGGAGTGTAAATGTCTGAAGTGACAGTGTCGCCGCATCTTCGGCGGGAGCGTGAACAAGCTCGCTAATGTGCCTGAAAAAAAAATTTCTTCTGATCACCTGGGTCATCAGGGTAATAAATTAACGCCCTGGCTGTCCTCGCGTAAGCATCTGACATGCGACTTGTGCGTCAGTCGGTCTCTCGGTTCACGCCTTTAGCCACCTTAGCAACGGCTAAGCGCCATTTTTAGCATTCCCTGGTGCTGTGTTTATGCTAATGTTCAACACGTTTTTGTGAAAGACAGCATCGGTTAAAATCCCAAGACTTCTGCAATGTAGCAACTTTTATACTAGTGATAAGAGCGGTGGGTCCTGGCAGTGTCTCTACCAGTGTGCGTGTGCACACACACACACACATACACACACACACATGCTGACTACACACTCCTCTCTCACTTGTACCTGTGCTTTGTAGTGGGACAGCAAGTCTCCTCTCAGCTCATTATGGGCTGAATTAACGGCCCACGCAGGCCTTATTAGCCCCCTGGTGAGTGGACACACACACACACACACTCCTCCTCCTCCTTGTAAGTTGTCTCTTCATTCGTCTGTCAGCTCACTCGTTTCTGTGTTACAAATTGCTGGCGGCTCGCGGCAGCATGCATCACGGCCCGCTTGGGCCCCTTCATTTATTACCCAGTTTGTTTGCACTCTTATCCACGGCCTTGCCTGGCCGAGCAATCCATCACACACACACACATGCACACACACACACACACACACACACACACACACACACACACACACACACACACACACACACATCTGCCCACTGCTCATCCCTCCCTACGATGCCTCTCTCATCTCTTTACACTCATCTCTCTCTCTCTCTCTCTCTTCACCCCCTCATCACACCACACTTTTCTCATTCCTGTAAAATCAACCCAGACCTTTAAAAAAAGAAAGATTACCAATTAATAGCCACTTTCATCCAGTAAAATTGGAACATCAACATTACATCCAAACTCTCTTTCCTTTACAGTGTTTTTGTTTCACTTTTTTAAAAAAATACCTATTTTTAGTCTATTCCACCTCATATTATTTTTTTTTTTATTTGATGGCAGTAAATAAAATTTACACAATCAGTGCATACAGATGTGTCACAAGTTTAATGTGTACATATTATGTTCATGCCATCAACACCTAGTACACACTCCAGACATACCATTATATACCAATATAGACCAGTTTACACCAGTATAGACCATTTTATATGGGTCCAATTATAGACCAATGGGTGAGACTTTATACACTCTGTCACACCAGTATAGACTTATATACACCAGTATAGAGATAATACATAAGTATAGGAAGAAGAGGCTACATATAACATGATATGCCAATACACACCACAGTGGACCATTACAAACTATTATAGACCATTATACACCTCCACAAAGACCATAACGCACCAATATATACCATTGTACACCACTGTAGACCATTACACACAAATATAGACCATTATACACCACTATAGACTGCAACGCACCGGTAAAACCATTATACACCACAGTAGACCATTATAAGCCAGTATAGACTATAATATACCACTGTAGACCATTATACACCAGTATAGACTGCAACACACGAGTAAAGACCATTATACACTACAGTAGAACATTATACACCAGTATAGACTATTATATACCACTGTAGACCATTATACACCAGTAAAGACCATCATACACCACAGTAGACCATTATACGCCAGTATAGACTATAATATACCACTGTAGACCATTATACACCAGTATAGACTGCAACACACGAGTAAAAACCATTATACACTACAGTAGAACATTATACACCAGTATAGACTATTATATACCACTGTAGACCATTATACACCAGTAAAGACCATTATACACCACAGTAGACCATATCACACCATTATAGACCATTATACACCACTGTCGACAATTTAACGCCATTATAGGCCATTATACACTAGTAAAGACGATAACACACCAATATACAGTAGACCATTATACACCAGTATAGACTATTATACACCACTTTAGGCCATTTAAAACCATTATAGACCATTACAGACCATAGACCATATACTGCTGTGTAATATTAATGGTCTACAGTGGTGTATAAATGTGTATCATAGTGTACTGTATATAGACTCATCCTTAAGTCTGTAGTGGTGTTTAATGGTTTTTATTGGTGTGTAATAGCCATTAAACACCCCTATTAGCCATTGAACACCAATATAAACCATAATACACCAGTGAAAGCAATAACACATCAGTATAGAGAACTGCACAGCACTATAGGCCATTACAGCAGTAACAATTCATTATACACCACTACAGACTTGTAACAGGGTGATCTGGTCATTATACCAGCATAGATCTGAGGCTAATTTGGTCTGGAATTTTCTCAGGAGGAGAGAAAAGTCTGATTTGATCCTCAGAAAAATCTAATCCGGTCTGAATAGGGCTGCTGGTGGTCATTTTTCAAACACTGTCTCTTCCCACGTGCTCTGATCATACACAACATGTGTATGAGTTCTGACATGTGATCATGCTGCGGTGCCAATATTAATTCACTCCACTGGCTGTCACAGGTGTAAAGATCGAGAACCTGGAACATTCATCTTACGACTGAGATTTATTTTTTCAAAAACGTTTTTTGTTGCTTATTGACCCTAATACAGTCAATATTTAAAAGAAAAAACAAAAAGTTAATTAGAAGAGAATTAAATTGCTGCTGTGGTGTAACAGTTGCACACACACACACACACACACACACAAAGTACACACACTGCCAACGTGAAAAATAGACTCTTGTCCAAACTGCCATTAATCAATTTCTAGAGCTATCAATGTTCACGTTTTCTAATCACTTAACCCGCTGATCGTTTAACAAATGAGCGAATCGATGAAACCTGCGCAGAGCTAACAAGTGTTTTATTCCAAAGCAATTTGCTCACAATTGCTATTTATAGATTTAGTAGAGAATATCATGTCATACCTTTTATCCATTTATAGTTGCATTTAATGTTGTGGAACATCTGTGAAACAAATTCTCACTCGCATTATAGCAGCTATAAACAATCACTCCATCACCAGACTCTCTTTTTATCTCTCACATACAGTGCTGATCCAGGAGCCAGTCCAGACATTCTCTCTCTCTCTCTCTCTCTCTCTCTCTCTCTCTCTCTCTCTCCTCCTCCTCTGATATGTCTATTAAACTCACCTGTTTACTGTTAACCTTCATTTAACTCTGTGTATTTATACCACTTCATTCAGTGCATTTCAAGGATTTGTCCTGTGTGTGTTTCTGAGCAGAAGATCTTCTGTTCACCAGCCTTTAGTTACTTTTTGTTGTTTTAGAAGAAATTGTGTTGTGAGATTTGATTAGTCAGTTTTGTATTTTAATGAAAGAATGGAAAAGTTTGAAAAAAAAAACTGTTAGGTGTTAGTGTAAAACTAAATGACACAGAAACTGGACATGATTTGAGAAATGGAGAGATCAAGAAAAATAATAATGACATACTGTACGTCTACTGTATATAAATAAAAGGTTTTTCTGTACACTGGTCAGAATTCACTCTTTTAATTACCTCTCTGTCCAGCCCAAATCGATTGTCACAGCATCAAGCAAAACTGTCTAGACAGAATTAAATGAAACTTGGATCTCTGCCTGAAGTTTAACCTGCACCATAAGAGAAATCAAAATGTTGAGTAAAAGCGATGTTATGAACAGTTATGTGCCGGATGTAATAATCTACTTGCTCAGTGTAAACAAACGCCTGCAGCAAAAGATTTTAACTTTATAAATATTTCTACAAACTCTTCAATTGACGGGTACTTCAGCTAGAATTTTTTTATATGTATTAATATATAAATATATGTACGTGTTTGTTTTTTCTTTTTCTCAAATAATCTACAGGGTGGGTCATTTATATGGCTACACCTTAATAACATGGGAACGGTTGGTGGTATTAACGTCCTGTTTGTGGCACATTAGTATATGTGAGGGGGTAAACTTTTCAAGATGGGTGGTGACCATGGTGGCCATTTTGAAGTCGGCCATCTTGGATCCAACTTCTGTTTTTTCAATAGGAAGAGGGTCATGTGACACATCAAACTTTTTCACAATTTCACAAGAAAAACATTGGTGTGCTTGGTTTTAACGTAACTTTATTCTCTCATGAGTTATTTACAAGTTTCTCTTTGTTCACAGCCATTGACATGTCGAAGAGGTTAACACGTGATGAGCGGATCATCAGTGTTGATATCTGGTGAACGCAGTAACCGGGTCATTGCAGCAGATTTCAGGACGTTAATATCACCAACCATTCCCATTTTATTAAGGTGTATCCATATAAATGGCCCACCCTGTATATTGTTTTATGATTCTGAAATAGTGAGATATACAGGGGTTGTCACGGAAACACCAGGCTCCACCCTCAATCTCCGTTCACAATCACCCGAGTTCTGAGCACACACCTGATTCACCTTAAGTACACCCCCCTCCCCCGAACGCAGCGTCTGACCTCAATCACGGAAACAGACTCTGCAACCTACCTGAGCGCGCTTTGTCCTACGTCCGTGTATAGTCTTATCTCCTGGCTCCTTGTATCGTCTCCGAGTTCCCCATCTTGTCTTCTGACCCTACGTCTCGTTGAATGTTCTACGCCTTCGTTGCTCGTCTCCATGCTTCCACCAACTCCGTCATCCACACAGCTAAGACTTTCCGGTTAATTTCCATTCAGTGTTCATTATTCCCCAAACTGTTAATAAAACACCCGTTGGGTTTTTCATAAGATCATTGTCTGAGTCTGTGTCCCCGTAACAGGGGTTGGACAATGAAACTGAATTTAGTTTTGGAGGATTCATGGCTAAATTTGACCAGTCTGGTTGCCGATCTTCATTGATTGCACATTCCACCAGTAAGAGCAGAGTGTGAATGTTTAATTAGCACAGTAATAGCACAGTTTAAAATATTGCAATGCACACAACATTATGGGCGACATATCAGAGTTCAAAAGAGGAAAAATTGTTGGTGCGCGTCTCGCTGGCGCATCTGTGACCAAGTCAGCAAGTCTTCGTGATGTATCAAGAGCCACGGTATCCAGGGTAACGTCAGCATACTGTACCACCAAGAAGGACGAACCACATCCAACAGGAGTAACTGTGGACGCGAGAGGAAGCCGTCTGAAAGGGATGTCCGGGTGCGAACCCGCATCGTATCTAAAAAACATAAAACCACATACAGCCGCCAACTCACTGCAGAATTAAATGTGCACCTCAACTCTCCTGTTTCCACCAAAACTGTTCATCTGGAGCTCCACAGGGTCGATGTACACGGCCGGGCTGCTATAACCAAACCTTTGGTCACTCATGCCGATGCCAAACCTTGGTTTCAGTGGTGCCAGTGGAAAATGTGAAACATGTATTGTCCTCTGATGAGTCCACCTTCACTGTCTATTCCACATCCGGGAGAGTTACGGTGTGGAGACGCCCCAGAGGAGCCGTTGCTTGCCCAGAGTAAAGCATGGGGGTGGATCAGTGATGGTTTGGGCTGCGATATCATGCCATTCCCTCGGCCCAATACTTGTGCTAGATGGGCGCATCACTGCCAAGGATTACCGAACCATTCTGGAGGACCAGGTGCACCCAGTGGTTCAAACATTGTATCCTGAAGGCGGTGCTGTGTATCAGGATGATGATGCACCAATACACACAGTGAGACTGATGGTAGAGTGGTTTGATGAACATGAAAGTGAAGTTGAACATCTCCCAGGGCCTGCACAGTTACCAGATCTAAATATTATTGAGCCACTTTGGGGTGTTTTGGGGAAGCGCAGCATCACGTAGTGACCTGGACACTATTCTGCAAGAAGAACGGCTCAGACTCCCTCTGGTCGCCGTGCAGGACTTGTATCTGTCATGATGCTGTATTGGCCACAAAAGGAGCCCAACACCATACTAATGAATTATTGTGGTCTAAAAGCAGGCGTTTCAGTTCCCTTGTCCATAAAGCAAATTTCAATTGCACACTTGCTTTGTTCTATTACTCACCTTAAACAAATGTACAGACATGCACGTGTGTGTGTGTGTGTGTGTGTGTGTGTGTGTGTGTGTGTGTGTGTGTGATATGTTTGTTTAAAGAAGAGTGTTGTGAGCAGATATTAGAGTGGGATTTGTTTGTGTTTGGGGGGGTTTGAGTCGTGATAGCGAGGGAGGCCATTATATGCATCCACATGACCCAGATTTTGGTGTCGGTTTACCTTGGTTTTGTTGAAAATGGAGAAAAGTCTGTTCTAAGCATATATTGAGGGTTTTTCCCCCAGATATTTGCTTGAGAAAGAAATGATGCTTCAAGCATGCAGTGTGATGTATATATAATTTTTTTATTATTATTATTTTTCAATAGAAATGTTCTTTTTATTTTCAGTGACCTTCGTTATGTTCACTTTGGAGGCCCCTTTTAAAATTAATATTAATCTTTTATTCTAGAACGTTTCATCAACACAGATTCTTCCAAACTACATCTCTTGTCTTTTGATAATAGTTAAGTGAGGAAAAGATCTGAATGTCAGATTCAGTGTAAAAAGAGTTCTCATGAGGTTACATTTCGTTTTTCTTCTCCGGAGTCTGGAGCTGTTTGTGAAATCCTACCCGCCATCGTTCCACATCTTTAAACCGACGACGTCTAAAATAATAATTGATCTCGCCTTCTGGCGTATTGAACACTTCCTCAGGGTTTGATGAAACCTCTTTAAGGCTCACAATTAAATTTAGCTCAGCTTTCGAGCTCATTGACCCGGCGCACGTTTTCCTGTAAAGCCATGAAACGTTTTCCTCCGACATGCTGTAGTGAAGTGAAAGAGCAATCAATAGTGTTAATTGTGTTTTCAGCGAGCCGCTTGCTCACAGAGCGATACTCGGGAGAGGGAGAGGAGAGATACGGCGACGGAGGAGCGTGCAGAAGTAATGCAATGAAATGGACAATCGTTATTAATGTACGAGCAGTACAGCGTCGTGCTTTTAGAGGACAATAATCATCCACCGGGTGACGCGATGAAGCAGAGTTACTGTTACTAGCAGGACGTTGATTATTTCAACAAAGTTTCGAGATT
>JAAGKR010012698.1:0-7500 GCA_011419295.1 Clarias macrocephalus
GCTGTGGTTTACAGAATTAATGGTGTTAGGCTCATGTCACACACACACACACACACACACACACACACACACACACACACACACACACACACACACACACACACACACACACACACACACACACAATTTATCACCAGGCAACGCAGCCAGTGTTTAGAGAAGGTAATCACCTTCGTGTTAAAATCTGTCGCAGGTCAGCAAGGCTTCAGTGCAGATCTCAGCTGTGTGTGTGTGTGTGTGTGTGTGTTCCACAGAGAGGATAATCTTAGTAGGCTTGTTTTGTTTTGCTTTTTGCTTGTTCTTTAGGTGCACACACACACACACACACACACACACACACACACACACACACACACACACACAGTGTGTTTGAAGCTTGCAGTGTGAATATTCATAGTTTTATCACTTTGATTTTCACATGCACTGATATCAAAGCACACACACACACACACTTATAAACACATACATTACACAGATATGAGTAATGAAGAGTTTAGAAGTGTGTGTGTGTGTGTGTGTGTGTGTGTGTGTGTGTGTGTGTGTGTGTCCTCAGTCTCTGTTTGTCCTTTGCGCTTGCTGGTCTCCAGAGTCTTAACACTTGTGTGTGTGTGTGTGTGTGTGTGTGTGTGTGTGTGTGTGTGTGTGTGTGTGTGTGTGTGTGTGTGTTCTTGTTCCTCGCTCTTAAGGGACATTGTTAGGAGTGTTTGACTCAGAAGCACACTCTAATTACCTCTTGAGTGACTGACACACACACACACACACACACACACACACACACACACACACACACACACACACACACGTATATCAGAGGAAGACATCAAGCGTCCTCATCACTCTTGTGGTCAGAGTCAGATGATTTATTAGCATAAACAAACACACACACACATTAGACCTGAACATCATGACCTCAGATTGACCCTGCAGGAGGCGAAGTGAGGACAGGACATGTTCTAATCCCCCATGTCTCTCTCTCTCTCTGTGTCTCTCTGTGTCTCTCGTTCAGACTTTATTAATTTATGAGAAGATCAGTGAGGACGGCTCCTGCACACTGGGAGAGAGGAACTGAGAGGAACAGGCAGACAGATGGAGGAGGAGAGGGACGGACGGACGAGTGGACGCTGAATGACTGAAGGACTCGTTCTTCTCACTGAAAATGTCCACATGCGTCACCAGAACACACAGGAGACAACAAACAGCATCTGTGAATTAATTCAGACTGGGACTGCCAGTGCACCTGCACACACACACACACACACACACACACACACACACACACACCATGTGCACTCTCAGATGAAGAAGGACAGCATGTGACGTGAAGGTAAGAAACGTTGTGTGGTTCAGCGCGGACCGAGACAGACGAGTGTGTGACGAGCCACGCGCTATACCGTGCGTTCCATATGCTCCTGCTAGCTGTTAGCTATGTTAGCATGATTAGCATTGTAGCTACAGTTCAGATCTTAAGAAGCAAATCAAGATGCGAGGACTAGCAAGAGTAAACAAAGACAGGAAGCTGTGACCATGTAAGGAAGTAAAGGGAAGTCATCTAATGATTCATGTGAATGTGTTAATAACCCCGGGGGTAATTATTTTACACTGAGCTCGGCTCCTCAGTTCAGCGTGAGGTTTGGTCCACCATGTGTGTGAAACGTTAGGACATGTGTGTGAGAGTGTTGTGTTGTGGGCGTGTGACTGTGTACAGGTGAGTTATGTGTAGTGTTGGTGTTTGTCTCCAGCACTGATGCCATGATGACGGCGGTGTACCCGGCCGACGTGGGCGTGCCGGCGGTCGTGTGTCCCCAGCGTTACCCACGTGGCACCGGGCACGGCAGCTCAGACCTGTTTACGGATGATGAAGGCGTGCCGGAGCGTAGACTCACGGCGCTCGAGCGGCTCAACCTGGACATGTGTCAGGACGACAGAGTGGTGCGCGAGATCACCATCGGCCGCCGCATTGGCTTCTACAAGATTCGCGGAGAGATCGGCTGTGGGAACTTCTCTCACGTCAAACTCGGGCTCCATGCACTCACCAAAGGTACCGCACCAGGGTAGAGGGGTCATGTGGAGATTCAGGACGTAGCCACGTGTCTCACTCCTGCAGAAATGCTCTGGTGGTGCTGGGATATGATCTCACAACCCACTGATCACCAACTCAGTGGAATAAATACCTGAGATAGTTTGAGAGACAATATTACATTGAAGAGCCACTAGTGAGGACAACATCACGTTGACTGCAACATACAGTACGTTAATGGTTTGATTTGCACGTTAGCTGATAGGATAGTCAGTGTGGAAAAAGATCATTATAGCTCATTTAATAGCGGTTATAGTGACGGATTGTGTGATGTGTCCCTGGTTAGCATAAACTCATGTGAGAGCTAACATAACTAGCAGGAGGCGGGGCTGTAGTTAACTCTCTCTGTACGTTGTTCCACAGATAAAGTGGCCATTAAGATCCTGGACAAGACCAAACTGGATCAGAAGACCCAGAAGCTGCTGTCTCGGGAGATCTCCAGCATGGAGAAGCTCCACCATCCCAACGTCATCCGCCTGTATGAGGTGGTGGAGACGCTGACGCGCCTGCACCTGGTGATGGAGTACGCCGGAGGGGGCGAGCTCTACACCAAAATCACCATGGAGGGAAAACTGTCCGACATCGACAGCAAAGTCGTCTTCTCTCAGATCCTCTCCGCAGTCAAGCACATGGTGAGTCACCATGTTTAACATCATCGAAATTAGCTGTTGCTATGGCAACGTGTAGTACATGGATTGCTTTTTTACATTTTCTTTATTATAATTTGTTTTAAGCTAGACATCATATTACTAGAAGATAAAAAGCTACATGATGTCAGAATTTACAGGAAGTGCCGATTCAAAAGTGTCACATTCTGTTATAATAAAGCGAGTGAGTTTTATTGCTAAAAGACTCAATTAATTCACTTTCATTTATTTTATAAACAACTCATGACTGTGATTCACTTGTGTTTGTAAATAATTGCTCAAGTGATTCAGTGAATCAACATCAGCAGCTTCCACAGTTAAAAGCCGTGATTAAGCTAACTGCTAGCTATCATAGCACTGTGGGTATCTATTGTGCCGTTGTGACTCGGTTCTCTATCGAACATTCATTATATCTGCAATTCTGACACAACATTGATATAACCATCGTAGCAGCAATAATCTTATCTTGTGTAAAGTAAAACGAGGAACAACGTGTTTTCTGCATTTAACATACACATTATCGAGTGTTTAGCGCCCCCTACAGTCACGTCAACATACTGATGTACATTTTTTATTTTAAAATACTTGTAAAGTTTTCTAAAGTTTTCTTTTTGTCCCCACAGCATGACAACAACATCATTCACCGTGACCTAAAGGCTGAAAACGTCTTCTTCGCCAGCAGCACGTGTGTGAAGGTGTGAGATTTATTAGCAATTAAAAATCAAAAACAGCAACACATACAGTTACAGAGCTGCATAGCATGCACAACGTAGCCAAAATACCAACTAACTAATAAACTTCCTAGTATTTCTTACAATTACAATTTGTTTTACAATTAGCATTACAGTGTGCTTGATACATGCTAGAAAGGCATGCTAGCAATCACTACACCTGCTAAAAATGTTGCTAATTACTAGTTCTAGATTATTAGCTGTTTGAGGCTCGAGGGATGAACACAGTGAACAGAATGAGATGGTGTCCTTCACTCATGATGTGTGCTTCTCTATAGGTGGGCGACTTCGGGTTCAGCACGGTGAGCCGGCGTGACGAGACCCTCAGTACCTTGTGTGGATCTCCACCATATGCGGCGCCGGAGCTGTTCCGCGACGAGCGCTACGTGGGCGTGTATGTGGATGTCTGGGCTCTTGGTGTGATGCTGTTCTTCATGGTGTCGGGCACCATGCCGTTCCGCGCCGACACCGTGGCTAAGCTGAAGCGCTGTATCCTGGACGGAGTGTTCTCTGTGCCGGCATGGGTTCCCGAGCCGTGCAGGCGTCTGATCCACGGCATCCTGCAGCCGCAGCCGTCTGAGCGCTGCACCCTGGAGCAGATGATGAGCAGCGAGTGGCTGGAGAACATCGACTTCCCCAAAGCCATGGAGCCGTTTAGGCTTGACCCGCTGTACCTGGCGGAGGCGGAGGATCTGGAGGAAGACGAGTGTGAAGTGAAGAACAGCCTGCAGGCGCTCGGCATCACCACCGAGCACATCCGCAACAACCAAGGCAAAGACTGCAGGAGCTCGGTCACAGGCGTCTACCGCATCCTGCTGCACCGCGCACACCGGCGGCGCGCCTTCGAGAGCATGCCGCTAGTCACGCACAACGCCAACGAGACTAACGAGACTAAAAAGGAATGGTTAAAGAACTACAGGAGCCTCAGACACACGTCCAAACTCTGCGCCATTTTGTGACGTCCTGAAATAAATAAACGCTTATTTTTTACAGTAGATCCACTTCAACACAAATTAACTTTTATTTTTATAACAATTAAAACTTTAAGACAGTTGCTAAAGTTGCTAAGTAACAAACAAAGATAGAGCTTAGGTTCTATTTTTAGCCAATCACCAGCCACAATAGTTTACCTAATGTTAGCGAGTTTGCTAGTAAACCTGTTTAGAGGTATAATATCACAAAGCTATTGCTGGAGCGGTGATGCTCATGTTAGCAAAACTTGTAAAATGCTAGTACAACTCCACATTCACATGTGATTAGTTCCATTATTATTATATTTTGTACATAATATGTTTATATGAATATTTACAGATTACATTGAGGCAGCACGATGACTTAGTGGTTAGCACTGACGCCTTGCACCTCCAGGATCTGGGTTTGATTCCCAGGCAGGTTCGATTCCCGGCCAGGTTCGATTCCCGCCTCTATGTGCATGGAGTTTGCATGTTCTCCCCGTGCTTGGTGGGTTTCCTCTGGGTACTCCGGTTTCCTCACACAGTCCAAAGGCATGCAGATTAGGCTAATTGGTGTTCCAGAATAGTGTGTGTGTGTGTGTGTGTGTGTGTGTGTGTGTGTGCTCTGTGACATATTAGCACCTTGTTCAGGGTCTACCCTGTAGTGCCGGGAAGTTTGAATCATTTTAGTGACTCGGTCCTTTGAATCTCGTTCATCAAAGTGAACGAATCTTTTTTTGAGTTATTTAGTTCATTTCGATCTTTTGATCAGAAATAAAATAAAATTTTACATTTTCAATAAACAGACCCCCAATAAGTCTACGCACACAACATTTGGCTATAGTTCCAGTAATGAAAATATTACTCAATACTCTCGATACTCAATCTTCTGATTCAAAAGAACGAATCATTCATGAACGACCCATCACTCGTACCCTACCTCGTGCCCTAAGTCTCCTGGGATAGGCTCCAGGCCCCCCCGCAACCCTGAATACAGGATAAAGTGGTGTAGACGATGAGCTGAGGGTACAGTAATGGGGAACACCTTTGTTTTAAGAAATGAACACAGCGCCGAGCTACGGTTAACCAGTTTACTAACCAGTTAGCTAACGTTACCTCACAGCAGTATGAGCTTTTTAATCATTAGCTGACAGATTTTACTAGCAAGCTAACTAATATTAGTGTAACAGTTATACCAGCATCCGTGTTTGTTAGCAAGCTAGCAAGCATTAGCTAACCTGTTGTATTAGCAAAGGCTGAACTGAATGCGTTAAAAAAATCCCTTTCTTGACCTTTCTGTTGTTTTAAAGATAATTTTATTCTGTTTACTATTTTTTTTAATTAAACTACAAAACCACAGGAAGAAGTCCATGCTAAACATGTTCCTTTATTACATTTTAAACGTTTCCTCATGTATGCTTGGTTGTTGTGAACATTTTCACAGATAAATACTTCATAACCTCTTCGCTACATTACGTATTGGCTAATCAGTTACGGTTAGATCTGTTATTATTATTATTTTTTATTGTATTTATTTTTAAATGATCTCAATTAGCCCGTTACGGAGTGTTAGCTGGTTGTATTCGTAGCTACGCAGTCAGAACAGAATTTCCCGCCTCTGTGGTGGAGTTATGGACTTATAAGGTGTACTTTAGCAAATTAGGGACAGCTAATGTTATTAATATGTTGAACACTTGAACCTACAGGTGGTTTATAATAAAATTATAAAATTCAAATACGTTGTGCGTGAGCGTGTGTGTGTGTGAGAGAGAGAGAGAGAGAGAGAGAAAGAATTATACAATACACAACACAACAGGGGAAGAAACCATAAATTATATTTCAGCGAACCGTTAATGTTTGCTAGCGCTAATGTTTTGCAGACTACATCTCCCATAATTCCTTTCGGCTGTGCGTGCTTACGCTGACGCGCTGTTGTGCGATGACGCAATTTCTGCCTTGTTGGAGGGTGATTTCATCCGGAAGCCGAAGAGAAGAAAAACTAGACGGGAAGAGAAGAAAGACGGAACCGAGCCGCCCGTTTTATTCACAGTTTATACCGGACACACGCGCAGCAGGGAGAGGTAAGAGGGACCGGGGCGCTGTTATTACTCATTATAAACGTTCCGTTTAAACGGTGTGTGTGTGTGTGTGCGCGCGCGCGCGCGTCAGCTGTCAGTGTGCTGTACATCAGCTTCTACACACACATGTTTATATCAGGAGTGTGTGTGTGTGTGTGTGTGTGTGTGTGTGTGTGTGTGTGTGTGTGTCAGTATGATCAGTGCACACGGCTTATTTACTCGGTTATACACGTGTGTGTGTGTGTGTGTGTGATCCTCAGTCTCCGCATTAATAGCGCTACACTACAGTATAATATCATTATGTAGTCGCGTTAATATATTTATGATGTGAACATCTGCACACACACACACACACACAGGTAGTGTGAAATAAAGCTTTTAAATAAAAAGCTGTACGTGATGTGATGACCAGGTGACAGTGCGCATGCGCGGGTGCAGGGTTACGTCATTGTGGTTAGGGTTCAGTACACACACACACACACACACACACACACACTCTGTACAGGTAAATGTCACAGACTCACCTAGAAATATGAATGATTAATATTGTTCTGTAGTCACGTGATTATAATAACAGTAATAATAATAATAATAGTCAGTCATCATGTGTCAGTCACACACCTGCAGCAGTGACGTCATGGGATCATCACAGTGAAATAACCCTCAGCTATTAAATCATCATTCACTCAGTGTGTGCGTGTGTGTGTGTGTGTGTGTGCGCGCGCGCGTGTGTGTCAGGGCTTGGCCGAGAGTGTGTTGTTGTAAAAGTTATTATTGTTGATCCTGAACACACCCTGAGAGAGTGACGTCATCACTCAGCTCTGTTTACTGAACGACTCACACACACGCACACACACTCGAGATCTGACACGACACAGCTCTAACACACACACACACACACACACACACAGGTTTATTTCGTTATTTATTTGAGGGAACTAACTGAGGATCTGAGATTTGATATTTGTTCTGGGTCAGAGCTCAGACCTGTGTGTGTGTGTGTGTGTGTGTGTG
>JAAGKR010012699.1:0-15803 GCA_011419295.1 Clarias macrocephalus
TGTATATATTCCTAAATATTTTACTTTGAATTTTATTGGAATGGCAGAAACATCCTCTAGAGGGCAATCATGTATAGAAATCAGTTCATACTTTCTTAGATTTTGCGATATTTTTCTAATTTTATGGATTGCAACCAGAAATTGGTGTTGATTCATAAATAACAATGTTGTTTCATCTGCTATTTGAGAGATAATGGCTTAATTTCTTAGTACACTAATTCTTTTGCATACTGTAATTGATTCAGCTCAATTTTATTTGTATAACCCATTTAACAATGGTTATTGTCACAAATCAGCTTTACAGAATTTATTAAAATAAATGTAAATATTTTTATGGGGGAAAAAAAGTCTAGACTAAAACTGTCTGTTTGTTCCTTACATCATGTCCCTGAGTTTTTAAACTACTTTTTTTTTTTTAAATGGGAAGAATTTCTGCAGCAAAAAAAAAAAAAAAACAATATCCCATCATTGAGGGATACCATACTCTTACTCATCCTCATCCTCATCCTCAATAAGATCTCTTATATATTCTATGGATTGGGCACATTCTATAATGTCCATAACCAAATAGATTTTGTTGTTATAGATTGATCCACTTTTGAGGAAGTCAAATTACATTTTAATAATTAAATATCCAATGCCTTTTTGATGTCCAGTTTTAAAAATGTAGGTAAATTATTTGCAATGTGAATTTTGGTAGGTTATGGATCTTTTATTATCAGGAAGCGTAAGGTATTTTCAAGATTTGGGAAATAATAATTCTTTGTTGTATTGTGGGAGAAAGGATGATGGTTTCAAACATGTCTATGAAAATTCGATTTGGCAAGAGTCTTAGGTCCTCCCAAAAGTATTTGAAATTGTAACCTGTCAAGCCATCTGCAAGATCAGGTTCCTATCACAGGTTTATTTAAAGTTAGTGTTTATCTTTGGAATATGCTGTTAAATTTCTTTGAAAACCTTCACCAGAGATATATGAGCTAAGCGTGCAATAAAATGAAAAAAATCTGTAGATATTGCTTTTGGATATGTGTATTCTATATTGTTCACCATCATTGTTTAAATGCAATTTTTTTTTATCCATCTTTCCCTATACCTAAAATTTCCATTGTACTTTTATATAAATAGATATCATCTCATGTCGATTGAAAGCTTATTTGTTTCTCTCTGTGACATAGGTCTTTACAAAAATTGCTGAATGTGGCATTTGGCTGACACTCAAAGAATGAAGAAGGGTGTCTATCTAAAAAATATTGGCAATCATATTCAAGTCACCTTAAATAATAACATAAGTAGTGGTTGTGATCATACATGATAACTAAAATAACATTAAATGTTTTAAAGATAACTACAATTTTTTGACAATGACCATGATCATCTAAATAAAAAGATATTGTTTCCTGGACAACAAGCGAAGGACGAAGGCAGGTTTAATCCAAAATGAAGTAATTTTTGCTGTTTCCATTTTACGTGTCTCTTAGTAATGTCTTTTAATTCCAGTGCAGTGCAATTCACTTTTCAACACAGAACACACTAGCTGAACTGTAACTAATTCACTGGAAGTAGGTGGTAGTAGCAATTCCCAAATCATGCATGGGTCTACAACTTCTTTATTACTTTTTGTTTTAGAAGTAAGTTAGGTTATCAGTGGTCACCCTCGAGCGGCACCCTCTGACTGATACAACAACTGATCACAACATAGCCTTCAGTCCTGTTTTTCTGGCTTTTTCATTTTTTGGCCATAAGACCGTGCATTCTCTTGCGTTCCTTTGTAAGATCCTCACTGAAACAGATACCAAGCTCTCTGCAAATTGGATGGTTCTTTGTACTTTTACCTTTGTACCTTCTTCCAGAAAACAGGATGACACTTTACATTATCCATGATCCTTTACATTATCCTTGTTGGCCCATTGTGGTACAATTTTGTTGATGAGATCAGTTGTGATCTGGATAATGTTTTTGTACTTCACCTCCTGCACACCATGAAGTCAGAGGGTCCGGTGTCTTTTGTAGCAGACAGTCTCATTGTTTCTTTTTTTTTTCTTTCAGTCTTTTGATTTAATTTACTAGTTACTTTGGTTTTAGCTTTTCACTCTTGAACTTCAGCTGAGTTTAATTCAACTTTTTTAATAATATGCATTTTGCTTCTGCTGTGCACCAAATTCTTCCATTAAGTTGTTAAATTTCCCAATGGAGATGGCAGCATTTGAAGTATCCTGGCCCGTAGCATTAGTCATTTTGTTATTGGGTGAATTGGCTTTCTTTTTTTTTTCCCCCTGAAGATGTAGTCATGGGTCTGGACAGCATAATCATAGATGCTTACTTTAGATCTGAGTTTTACCATTACTTACAGATACAGTATTTTAGCAGAGTGGTGATTCCTGTTATCCTTGCACGACAAAGAATCCATATGAAGGACGTATTACAGTAAGTGTCCAGTTTTTACTCTGACAGTTTAAAAGCAACAGCCTTGAAGGTGCTTGTTTATAATGGTAATTTTAGGGATTTGCTCCAAGAGAGAAAATCAAAACACATTTCTATCTTGCCTGAAGTCCACGGTTGGGATTCTAGAGAGCAGATTAGATGTGTTGTCTCGGGGGCCGCACTCTCACATCAATCATGGCGACACTAGTCAATCATGTCTGTCTGTGAGCTCACACAAGCAGAGGGCATGGATAGTGCCGTCCTCTGAGTGTGTTATGCCATTCTCAATCTTGCATGAGCAGCAGTTAGAAAAGATGTGGTCAGCTGGTGTCACGTGTCTCGGAGGGACCACGATAGTGCTGGTTGCTGTTGCCTTCATGTCAGAGTACCCTAAAGAGAGAAGGGTGAGAATTGGACTAAATGAGGGAGAAAACCAGAGAGTAATCAAAAAAGAAAATAGTAGAGGCTTTCTGCCATGTCTCCATAATCTAAAACGCATTTGACATTGTCTTCCACTCTTCCTAGCCCCATTGTGTCACCATTTATTGCCTCTCTTGTACATATTTTCTGCATGACAAGAGCATTTGATCAACAGCCTCGACTTCATGGCTCTGATCACCTGTTGGGTGCTTTCGTATAATGAGCAGAGTGCTATTAAAGTTGCTATGTCTGATTCTCAGTCTGCTTTCATTTTGTTCGTCTACTTATCACATCCACTCTATCTTAAATTTGATGTCATTTTTCCTTTTCATTGCAGTATCCTACTGCTTTTGCCATCAACAGTTCAACAGTTCCTTCTCTGACTGCTTCTTTTGCCGGGGAACCCAGAGAACACAGATAATTTTCCCTTGCCTAACGAGTCATCAGTTAGAAAACAAGACTTCATACTGTACACCAGATCGTACAACTTCTATTTTCACCTGAATGGTACTTCTGCTTCAAAAAGTCCATGAGCCAATGTTTTCCTCCAATTCCTTTATATTGTGTATTTTGATTATTGGCCCTTGTTGTCACAAACACACGGAGACGGACCAGAAGACTAGCAGTTAGCCCTGTAGCGTAGATGGTAAACCCAAACGCGGAAGTAGCGCGAGTAGCCACCAACCATCTGTTCCTGAATCCATGTTTATATACAGTGCCTATTGGTTTTTTTAGTGGGTTAAGTTTACTTTCTCATGCACTTGCTGCTGGTCTCTGAAAGCTACCAAACAAATTTTGTTCTATTACCACAATGACAATAAAGTGTCTTTATCTTCATGAGGTCGAGAGAATTATCTGTAGATTCATGAGAGGGGACACAGATCTTAGGAAGGATATAAGGAACTTTCTAAAGCATTGAAAGCCCTCATCATTGTCAAATGGAAAAAATTTGGAATAACCAACAGTCTTTCTAGATCTGGCTAATCAGGGATAAAGGGCCTTGATCAGAGAGGTACCTATAAATGAGCCATTCCTCACTAAAAGGCACTTGAATTGTTTAAACGACTTGAAGGACTCTCAGACCATCGGAATCAAAATTTTCTGATTTGATGACTATTGAACTATCTGGAATCAGGAAATCTGGCTCTGCACATCACCTTCCTAAAACCATCCCTACAGTCAAACACAGTGGTGGCAACATCAGGCTGTGCGGATGTTTTTCTAGGACTGGTAAATTTGTCAGTATAGATTGAAAATTGATGCAGATAAAAATATACAAAGTTATCCTGGGGCTGGGATGAAGGTACAGTTTAACAAGACCATGATCCAAAGCATAGTGCCAAGAAAACACAGGATCGGCTTCAGGCCTGTAGTAGCCCAGGCGTAGTTTGGACCTGAACCCAAAATAGCGTCTCTGGAAAGACCTGAGACCTTAATCTGGTTGAGCTTGACTCTGCCAAAAAGAATGAATGGAACTTCCAACGGTGTGCCTTTGGAAGTAACATCATTCACAAGCAGACTTGGGGCTGTCATTACTGTTGAAGGTGCTTTGACCAAGTACTAAGTGATGAGTCTGTATACTAATGTAATTTGGGACATTTCTGTTTTTTCTTTTATTATATAGATTTACAAAAAAAACTATAAATACCTGTTTTTTCCTGTGTTATCATTATATGGTATTGTGCAAAGAATGATGAGGGGGGAAAAACAGTTTGAATACATTTTAAGTTGAGTGTGGAACATAACAAAATGTGGAAAACGTAAAAGGGTCTTTTTTTTTACTTAAATGGTTTATTATGCAGTAACATATTTCATCTTTGCCAGGTGTAATATTTCCTGTATTATCCAATTGCCCTTTTTTCTCCCGCTGTGAAAGGAAATCTTGATCATTGTCAGTATTTCCTATCTTCCTCAAGTCCTGCATGTTAACAGATTTTGTTCTCTGTCTCTCTCTGCCTCTTTATTTAGATATTTAGAACTATTCACCATCATCCATACCTTTTGTGGAGTTGTTACTGCTATCTTATTCATCAGAACTGGATAACTCCACTCTGATATATTCCCTTCCATTTTTTTAAACATTTCCCATACCTCTTCTACCTCTTCTAGTTGAATATCCTATTGTATCACAGAACTCCCTCCAATTTATCCATCTGGCTGTCTTATCATCATTCTGACTATTGCCTGATATTGCTTGTACTTTATCATATACATAAGTTCTTTAGACCGGTTTAAATGTTTTACTGCTTCATTACATGCTCATTCCACCACAGTACTATGTTCTTTCCTATACTGCATTTACTCTTAGGAATGGATTTTAAAGTGTCCATTATTATACCTTTCTGTATTATGCTGTCAGTCCTTTCAATACTAATTTAATCTTTTATCTGCTGTAACTATTAAACACTTTCTTCCATGAATTTCTCCCAATTTGCTTTTATATCATCAATTTTCCCCATGCTCACTGCTCAAGGAGGTTTTGATATTTATCTTGCACCAGACTGGGTAATGGTCACTTCCTATTGTCCCCTTTTTTGCACCCTGTCCAATTATATACTGAAGCAATATTGTTTGAGACCATTGTTAGATCTAGCACAGATTATTTTCCAGTATTAAAATTTGTTTTAGTGCTACTGCGGCCATTTAAGCGAACTTCTAGAAATTCTTCTACTACCTGACCATGCATGACAGTTGTTTCACCCACAGTGTATTGTGCCCATTAAAATCACAACACCAAGCCATGTTACTACTGTTCTAACCTGCTACCTCCTCAAGCTTCATTAACTCGAGTCTATTGCATGGAATGTAATAATTTACAATCACCAATTTTTTTCTTTGAGTCCACACTTTCACTTCCACATGTCTCTTCACTTCCCAAACTACTTAGAACTGCTCCAGGAGTGCTGTATGCTGGCTAACCCTGCGCTCTGACCACTGCTTCCTAACTGCAATAGGCTGTGCTGTAAAGTACAGTATACAGTATACATTAACTCTAAATTAGTTTTTATTCAGGAGCCAGGAATGCATATCATGTCTGTTTTTTCTGTCTTATTAACTATAATATTGTTGAGCCTTTCTCCATTTGCTATAAGGCTTCTCATATTCCTCTGATAAATCAATAACCCAAACACATTCTCTTGATTTGACATAACTGTATCCTGAGTTCTTCATTTACTTCTTCTAACGTTATACCAGCGTTCACAACCTCCTTTCAGCTTTAGATCTGATCTCACATTGGCCACTGCAGCTAAAAAGAGTCATCAGCTCTTTCTCCTCTGACCACGCCCTTTCTTATCCTTCTTCTGTTACTGGATGATCTTTTTCCATGTTCTGCCAGTTCAACTGCCTCACATTATGAGACATTTTCTTTACATGTATTTGTTACACGTCTACCCCTTTTTTCAGGACTTCCCTTCACATTTTCAACATTTTCGTTTCACTTGCTCTCCTCATGATCCCCACCACACCTAGCACGTCGTTCACACCTTCACATCATTTTTATTTGCAATCTTTGGTCATGTGTTCAAACTCCTGACATTTTAAACACCTCAGAGATTTTGGCACATTTTCCCTCACGCTATATTTTATAAATCCAATATACAGTATACAGTATGTCTCCTATGGAAGCACTTTGTCTGCAAACTCTACCAATGTGGTTTAAGTCTTCTTTTTCTTTGCTCATACAGTCTTTTCTCACACTTTATGACATTACATTCAACCCCATATTTTCTACCAGTTCCTCCATATTACCACTAAGGGGAACCCCAGAGATCACCCCTTGAGATCTTTTCTCCAGATCTTGCAACCCTGTTCACATTGACAGGCAATTAAATGAAACTAGATGAACCTTTAGAGTGCCCTGTCTGATTTTATAATCAGAATTATGCTGCATTATGCAGATGCATGTACACTAATAGAACTGACTAATGCATGCACACACAGACTCTGGCCAACTCTTGCATTTACTGACACACTCTCTCTCTCACACACACAAACAAATAATTATGCATTTTCATAATAATTTATACAATTTCCAGCTCAAATGCATAACCACTTAATGCAAATGTGCATTAAAAGTAAAAGAACCATTCGTTTACAAAGCCAATCAGGGGACATTTAATTTACATTCTGATAACAAAGAATGAGTAGACTTACCTCATTTTTATGAACTTGGCATACACAAATATTTTCCAAACTGTAAAAAAAAAAAAAAAAAAAAAAACCACACAATACTGAAAAAATTAACTAACAAATGCAATTAAATTCAGGGAAGCAAGGCACAGTAAGCAATTTATGTTTTAGAATGATTGTTGTGCCTCGGTTGCCTTGATCTTAGCTGCATCTATGATTTCATCTATGTGACTTTTGATTTACTGCGCCTCTCAATTGCTAGCGACAGGCTGGCAAGATTGATAAATCCTGCACTGGACCAAGGTTTCTTCAGTGCACACAAATCCTTGTCAAAAAGAAGACAGCCAGCAAATCATCAGTTCACTGACTTTTTTTTATTATTATTATTATTTTCTACCAGCTAGCCACTTAGGTTGGATATCATTTTCCTTGCTGAACTTCAGAATCCTAAGGAGTCTCTAAAGTCCCAAAAGGTTTGATTATTTTTATTTTGTGCGCACAAGATATTTATCTTTTGGGAAGAAGTTATTATCTTGTGTGCACATTTTGTCTCACACAGCTCACCTTCTAACCTCAAAGAAAATGACTGTTCAAATAAAGCAATAAAGGCCTTCATGTTTAAAAATTACTTGGTAAATCAACAAAGTGTCGACGTAAATGCAAATAAACTTAAAACTTTAAACTTTAAACTTATGAAGAGAAATAACTTGGTTGCAAAAGATAATATCTTGTTTGTACAAGATAAATAATTACATATTTTTGGACTTCATGGGGCTCTATAGGTATCTCACGGTATGACATAAAAGTTGATGATGACTCTTCCTACTGTTACACTCATTAAGGAGCGCCTGTGACTTTCTTCCATCAAAATAGTCTTTAACCCAATTAAACAGGTTCCCTCTTATTCCCATTATGTGCATTTGGATTCTGAGGTAGTTTCACCGAGAATGTGGGCTCTCATGTTAGTCATCAGGGATTTTGTCTTGATGTATTTGCAAAACCTAGATGCTTTGAGTCAAGCATTGAGTTCGTCTGCTGATGTACTTCATGGAATAACAGGTTAGTTTGATGAAAGTCTCCTGCGAGCAGGACAAAAGATCCTCACACTATACTTTCAGCATCTGAGACCACACATTGTTTGGTGAGTCCCATTTTCTGCCTTACAATGGCTTGATACCTTTGAGCCTATCTTCACCTGAATACTTCTTCCGTTCACAAAATCTTTAACCCAATTAAACAGGTTCACTCCAATTCCCATCATGTGCATTTTGATTAGCGATCCCTCTTTCCACCTAATAATGTTCTGGTCTCATTCTCCCTCAACTTCCTGGCTTCTTAAAGACCAGCCTTCCTAAAAAAAAATGCCTTCTGTCCCTGCTCTTGTCTTGACTTGTTCTGTATCTTGAGCTTTTTTTCTGCTTTATCCAGCACTTCAATAGCTTCTTTCTTCCTGACACATTTAGTCTCCTTACCACTCACTATATACTATATTGCCAAAAGTAGTCACTCACCCAAACAAATCATTGAATTCAGGTGTTCCAATCACTGTTTTTCTTTAGGGGCCTGGGGCCTTAAGCCGTCAGGCTTCTTCTATAAAGCTGAGAGGAATTTCATCTTTCAGCATGACAATGACCCAAAGCATACATCCAAATAAACAAAAGAAAGGCTTCTCACCAGAAGAAGATTAAAGTTTTGGAATGGCCCAACGTGAGCCCAGACCTGAATCCGATTGAAAGTCTGTGAGGGTTAAAAATCTGAAGAAGGCTGTGCACAGGAGATGCCCTCGCAATCTGACAGATTAGGAGCGTTTTTGCAAAGAAGAGAAATATTGTCTAGTCAAGATCTGCCATGCTGAAAGACCCAAACAGACTACTGCAAGTGCTGTAATAAAATCAAAAGTTGCTTCAACAAAGTATTAGTTTAAGGGTGTGCATATTTACGCAACCACATTATCGCAGTTTTTTTTTTTTTTTTTTTTTTTTACTGCTCACCCGAATTTCACTTTATTTTTCGATTGAGTTGTACAGGTTATAGATTACATTAAAGGTGGAAAGTTCTGAAATTATTTATTTTGGACTAATTTTTTTACATCACAAAATCCAGTCATTTTAACAGGGGTGTATAGACTTTTTATATATCCACTGTACTATAATGCCATAATCCATCTTTGGTCTGATTCATAAACTCAATACTAGCTCCCCACTTTTTGTGCAAGGCATCTAATGATATTTATTTATTTATGCAAGAAATTGACTTCTTTATCTTACATGCTCTCTCCATGTCTTTTCTAATCAAGGTATACTAAATAGTCCTAACTCTCTATAGATTGTGTCCATACATTTTTTAGATCATATTCCTCATATTCCTTGATTATCTTTGTCATGTACTTGACTTTTTTCTACTGAAAATCCCCATTTTATTCCTAATTTTTCAACTTCATTCATATACTCTGACCTGGCATAGTCATCTATCACGTACGTCCGAAAACATTTCCCATTTTGCCTTTTCTATGGTCGTTCATGTTATGAACCTTTTGTAGTTGACAATGCAGCAGTGTTTATCTTGCACTAGATGGGATTTTGATCACTCCAAATAGTTCCATCCTGATATACTGACCCATCGCATATCGGACAATATATATCTCATATTTGCTGCTTGAGACCAATGTTAGATCTTGCACAAACACTTTTCCAGAGTTAACATCTATTCTAGTGCTGCAGCCATCATTCAGACATACTAATTTTTTTTCTTCTAACAATTTCTCTATTACCTGACCATTTCTATCCGATCTTCCACTACTGCATAAGGTGTTTTGCCCACTGAAATTCTTACACCATATCAAGTTGCTACTGTTCTATCCTTCTACCTTTTCAACCATATTTGATACCAGTCTGTTATATGGGTTGTAATAATTTACAATCACTATATCTCTTTTTCATGCCCACACTTTTACTACCACATATTTTTTGCTCATTTCCCAAACCCAGTGTTTTATGAGGGATTTTTTGTTTAATAAAAATGGCACAGCCACCCTCCTCCCCCTTCTTTCCTATCTCTCCTTACTGCCACATAGCCATATAAACTCAAATCCAATTTTGGCTTCCACCAGGTTTCCTGGACACATATAAGATCTGGTTTCTTCTCTGAATATGAAGTTCTTAAACTCTTGTCCATTCACTGTGAGACTTTTCACATTCCACTGGAAGATCGATATCCCATGCAAAACATGTCTTGGTTGGACTGTACCCTGAGTTCTTCATTAATTTCCCCCTGTAGCCTCATAGCCTTTGCAATATTCTGAATCCTTTCAGTCTTAGTCTTGTTCTCATATGTTGTGTTTATCACCCCTGCTATGAAGGTCACCATTTTCCTCTTCTCTCTTCACTCCTCATCTCATTTTTCTCATTATCTTCACCATCCTGATTCTGCCTTTCTTAATTGCTTTTCCTGTTCTGCAAGTTAAATTGCTTTAGCACAAGTTTAACTGCTTCCTCCACAGTAATAACATTTTGGCTTTAGACCTTCTCCAAATTTTCCATTTTCATGGACAATTGAAGTTCCACTACACCTAGCACACTTCCTCTCTCCTTTAAAATTTTTGGCTATGTGCCCAAACGCTTGGCATTTAAAACACCTCAAATGTTTTGGCACATACTTTTTCACGCTATACTTTATAAAACGAATAGATATTTTCCTGGGTAGCACCTTGTCCACAAATTCAATCATTACTTCTCTCTGTCAATCAAGTTTTACTCTCCTATTTCCAGTTTCCTCACAGTATGACATAAAAGTTGATGATGATGATGATGATGATGATGATGCCTACTGTTAGATTTTGTGAAGAAGACCTGTGACACACTCACAGTATGACATAATAGTTGTTGATGATGCTGACTACTCATACATTCAGTAAGGACACACGTGACATGTTCACAGTTTGACATAAAAGTTGATGATACAGCCTACTGCCTACTGTTACCATTCATTTATGTGCAAACGAGGCAAAAAGAATTTATATATATGAAATGTATACATAAATGAATAATTACATTTATATGAAATGTTTTGGTTCCTAGCCACACCGGACACATTATTTATTTATTTTTTTTTTACAGAATTTTAGATAGTATAAGGACTGGGGGGGGATAAAAAATAAAGCTTATACAACGTACAATGTCTTTAAGTTCTTAATGTCCTAATTATATTTTATTTATCTTACAGTTTTGTTTTTATTTTTTTTTGTTGTTGTTGTTTTGTTGTACGTGTCGTTGACGTACGTACATTTGTGTGTTTGTGTGTGTGTGTGAGATTAACGAAGAGGGGGAAAAACTGTCGTGCGCCACGAACTCAGCTTTACGACAGTTGTTAGTTCTCGTTTTCCGACAGTGACTCGAAAGTACTACTGCGGTGAATAAGCTTATTGTCGGTTCTCGGCATTCGTTACGAAAAGAATTTTTAAATTGCTGCATAGACAGTTATATAAAAATAATCTAGACGCGTGTATTTGGGGTGTAGATAGCACGTAGAATATTTTATTTCTTAAATTCTATCATTACAATTGAAACGCGAGGCCCAGCGAACGGAGCAGCTCGAAAGAAAAAAGTTTTGTTATTGTCATGTGACGTGATACGCATGTGGCGATAAAGTGTGGCTAATTTCTCGAACAATTTACACCCAGTTATCTGATTTCAGCGTTCAAGTCCTATTTTCAAAGCATGCCTCAACCAAAATATAGAAAGATCGCTGTTTTGGGATACCGGTCAGTGGGTAAGTGTTGACTTGGGATAGGTATTGGCCTGTATTTGCTAACTAGGAAATTAGCAAGCTAACTAGCCATAGTGTTTTAGCCTTGTTGTCTTTTATTGTTGAAGTTATTAGATTAGCGCCAGCTGTCAACCAAGTTTTTAGTTCTAGCTACCAGAGAAGCTCATAGGTGATCGCTACTGCAAAAAAAAAATCATAATGTTATTACATGCTTTAATGCTTTTGTGAAACACCACTAGCTAGTCAGCTAGCTGGCTAACTGGACCTGCTCATGACCTCGCGCGCACACACAGCAGGAGTTGTGCTGATTCCTGTGTAAGATTGGCTGGTGTACCAACGTGGTCTTGAAAACATGTTCAGTTTCATTGCGATTAGCCAGCAAAATAGAAAACTCTTTAGAAATGTTTTTAAGTTACTTGTTCCCTTTTGCAACAGGAAAATCCTCTCTCACTATTCAGTTCGTGGAAGGGCAGTTTGTAGATGCATACGACCCCACAATTGAAAACAGTGAGTATCACCGCTTCTTTTTCCTTTTTTAAGGACATAAGCTATGTGATCTGGATCATATCTCTGAGAATAGATCATATCTCTGAAACTAACAGTAAATTTCCACTGAATACTGACACACACAAACTGGAGTCAACCCCTAAAAAAAAAAAAAAAAAATATAATATATATATATATATATATATATATATATATATATATAAAATGTGTGTGTCTGTGCGCTTAAAGTTAAAATGCAATGCGAATCGTAATGTTAAAAGACGAGTGTTAAATTTTATTATTAATAATTACTTATTAATACATTACTTAAATTAATTATCTATTTAGAATTCATTGTACAATGAATTGTATAGTGCAGTTGTAAAAAATAACAATTGATAAATTATATATTGCTATTTCTCAGTTTAGTCAATTAGACAAAAGGTTTTAAAACACATTAAAATGCAAGACATGCACATCAGCTGTTTACAGTTTAAAGGAACTAGTGTAAAATGTAAATATAAATGTAAAAATGATCTTGGAAAACCTGTATTGTGACATAAAATAGCAGACTATTGATAGGATATGATGATATCCCCCATCCCTGCTCTTTTTCCTTCTCTTCTTTGAAGGCTTCTTTGTATTAACTACAGAATAAGCAGAAACTTAACCCCCATGCTGTCTTCAGATTTTTTGTATCTTGGCAGTGTTTAAAATATGTCATGTTGAAATGTTGTATATGCGATTTTAAATGGATCATATCTCTGATTTTAAATTAATATAAAAATCAATCCTTTTCACACAAACAGATAACTAATAATTTAGACAATAAACTAATGACACCAAGGTGAAATTACAATTTGTTACATTATTAAAATAGTTCTATTATATCATGTATGTTCAATATATTCAGCTCTTTTTTTTTTTTTTAATCATGCTTACATGTTCTGTTTTTTGACAGCACAATTCACATGTATTGTGTAGACATATGAAAGGGTGAGGATCCCAAAGTGTGTTATCCTTGTCTTTTTAGTTCTCTACTTTCTGGATGCTTAATCATATCCTGAATAACTTCCTGAGTTGAATCAATAGAGCAAATGATGATTTCATGTCATGGACATGACTGACTGCCATTCTTGTGGGCTCAGGTACCATCAATATTACAGGTAGAAAAATGTGATTCACTCATTGAAGAAGGTGACCATTTGATTATGTCCAAATTGGTATGGGTTGTAGGGTGATCATGTAAATGACCTTATTTTCATTTAATAATCCTCAAAGACAATAAACTAATGACACCCAGGTGAAATTAAGATTTGTTACATTATTTCTCATACAGAAAAATAGTGGGTTAAATTGACCTGGAAAACATCATAATATGATACAATGAAATACATGTGTAGTTTATAAATTTTACCGGCTTCTAAATAAATTTATAGCTTCAATAGATATATTGCACTTATACATACATCATCTTTTTAGCCTTCTATCCTGCAGGATTTCCCAGCAAAATGTCATGCTATAAATACAGTGTGATGGTGGCATCTACAGGCTGAATAAGTGAGATAGGTTTGGTCACATAGAATTTAGCAAAACCTGACAAAAATCAGAACTATGCTGCTGTAAATACCCCCAGCAAGATACTAAATGCTGTAAAGACTTGGCTGATGTACAAGAGCTACTGTTAATTGACATATAAAGCACTGGGCACATTGCAGTCATTGGTTGAACTCTGTTCTACATCGTGAAAGCTAAGAGACTGCATTCCAGACAAAAATTAGGAGCAAATATTTTAGCGTTTAGAGACAATGATTTTCCTGTTTGTCGTGGTTCTTAGACTTGACATACTTTGTGATAACTTCTTAGTTTCGTTCCCATTTAGTGCAATTTATTTGAAACTTTACTATCTCAAATTGTATAATGTTTATTGTTCTGCTAAACCATTTCTCTTTTGTGTTGCTTTTCTGTAGCTTTTAATAAAATGGTGTCTGTGAATGGACAAGACTTTAATCTTCAGCTGGTCGACACTGCTGGACAGGTAAAAAAAAAATAAAGCATACTTTTATCAGCATTTAAGGTGCTTTCCTCTACATTCAATCAGCATCTTTTGGAAATAACTTAGACCAGCAGCAACTGGCACTAACAACCATGCCATGTGAAAAGCACTTATATCACCTTTTTTTTAAAATTCTGATTCTCAGTTTCAGAATCATCCTGAACATATCGACATGCATTAAATGCATTGTTGCTGCCATGTGATTTAGATATTTGTGTGATTTTAATGAACAGTTGAACAGTTTTATCTAATGAATTGGCCTGTGTACTTCATTTTTAACAATTAACAAAATGGAAAGTAAGTGAACAGAAGAGAATGGCATATTCAAATCAGTATTTGTTTTATTTCCCTTCGCCTGCAAAACCAGAATTGCCATAAATTCTTATCTCTTCATGTAATTCAAGACAGTCTGATGTTTTGATCAGGGCTCTGTGGGGGTCAAACCATAACGTCCAGGATTCCTTGTTCTTCTCTACGCTGAAGATGATGGTTCTTTATGACATTGGCTGTATGTTTGGGCTCATTGTCCTGTGCTCATGCCATAGTGTATGACCTGTGACATTAATCAGTCTTGCACAACCTCACCTTAGTAGTAGAGTTTGGCTGTTCCTCACCCAGTTTTAAGCATCCTACACAGCTGTTTCAGTTAATGCCTGTGTTTATAATTGGTTAATCATATACAAATATTGATTTGCTATTGATATCAGTGCCTGATTTTCTCCACAAAATGCATGGGGAATTGTGTCCAAATAGATAAATCTTTGTGACTACACTATATTTTATAGTCCGAATCTTTCAGGTGCCTTTTGTCATGTGCCTTTTAATGAAGAATGGCTTCTGTCTGGCCACTCTACTTTAGATGTCTGTTTGGTAGAGTGCTGCATTGATGGCTGTCTTTCTGAAAAGGCTCCACGGGCAACCTCTGGATCTCATTTATAGTACCACTAGGTGTTCTTAGTTCCTTTTGTCCCGAATTACTCAGTTTGGCTGGGCAGCCAGATCTGGGAAGTCTGTTGGTCATTCTAAATCTCAACCATTTAAGAATGATGATTTTAACTTTTAATGTTGAAGTTTTTTTTATATATTTCCCCAGATCCTGTCTTGCCCGGTTACAGATAATTTGCTCAAGCTCATGGCCCACATAAATTGTTGATTCAAAGAAATAGTATTTTGTAAGGTTGAGTATCTTGCACCTTGTTAGACTTGTTTAGAAGTACTTTTAGAAGTACTACTTTCGTCATCAGCCAAATACACTCCCTGTTTTAAGTAGATTATTAAATCCATCACATAACTGTTCATAACATCATTTAAGCGAGAAAAAAAAACTCTCAGTTTGGGTGTTTTAGATGCTCTCACCTCAGACTTCTATGGATATGTTTGTTGTAATGACCCGTGTTTCATCTCCACGGTGTCGGAACATATGAGACACACTGGTTTTAAACCCCTCCCACCTCTGAAGAATACACATACGTTGATCTGTCCATACACATTTAATTGAAGATTCAGCTTTCTTTGTCTCCTTTTT